>DWAO01002709.1:0-15409 GCA_018230605.1 Heliconius congener | reverse complement strand
TAAAATAAGCATTCGTATACTTCAAGCGGGCGAAGCCGCGTCCGGGTCCTCTAGTATATTTATATTATGGTCGTTGTGATATATAATATCATTGTGTTTGAATTTTATTTTTGGAATTGAAATTTGAAAATCTCTTTTCTTAGCTTCACTCTATATCCTGCCAGGTTCCATGGACTGGGAACTAGTGTTCAGACATTCACGTCTAATTAGGACACTTCCGGTCCAAGCTTTCCGCCGAATTCTGAAGGCATTGAGTGGCGGAATTGACCGCCGCGCTTTGCCTCGTTATCACAGCGAGGAAATTAAAATATTAAACAATTTACTTTGTCGTGTGGGAGTCGAACTCACAACCTTTCGAGTTTACAGTCACACGTTTGTGCCACTGCGCCACGTCTGTCCTCTTTGAAAACATCAGAATTTATTAAAAAAGTTATTATCTAAATATATACAACTCCCGTTACTGATTGACTGATTAATAACAACGCACAGAAACAACTAGACTTAAAAATTCGACATTTTGCATGTATACCTGCATGCATGTCTAGGGAGTACAGGGCAGTACTAAAAAAGGATTTTTTAGGATTGTTTCAAGAATAGGAAAAAACAAGATATTTCAATTTTAAGTCTTAAAAATCCAAACAAAGTTGGGGACTACATGGACTGGACACGGCAATGAGACTAGGAGCTTTATCATCTAGTGCATGTACTATTTACTCAAACTAAACCATTATTCCAAGCAAAACACAAATCATCATTTTGTCGTCATTATTCGTCATCGTTCGTATGTAATGCAAGAATACGATCACAGCATTGTCATATTACAATATGTACTATACTCAAGTATAAATATAAACAAAATACAAATCATTTAGGCTTACCTGTTTCTTCTGCGGCTGCGCGAAACGAATTTGTAATTTATAACCTAACTAGTTCACTTCTAGAATTTCATCCGATATGTTGTCATCTTTTGTTTAGTGTACATGAAATTATTAATTATTATAAGATAATTATACCTATTTGTTATTGTATAAATAAAATAAAATTTAACTTAAACGAATACAAATGGCGGATTAAATGCAATATGTGAAAATAAAATAAGAAATTACTTACTTGCTTAAAATGTTATAAATAACAAATTTATCAAATTATAAAATAAAACTAATGGTGGTAAAAATATTTTTGTGGAATAATAAATGGAAATTAACATGTTAAAGTAAATAGTGTTGTTACAAAAAGACATTGTTCTCAGTGTTTGCTTGTCTTATCGATTTGTAGAAATGGCGCGCATTTTGAAGTTTTCTTTTTTATTTTTTGAATTCCTGCTTTGTCATTTGAGGCATTGATTTTAAGTGTTGTGTATTAACAAAGCAATTATTAAAAGTAATCATTATAAAATTAATTAAATTTTATTCAAATTAAAAAAAATTATTATTGATAAATTATAATTATTTTAAATACATTTTTCACAATTTAGCATTTTTTGAAATAACTTTAAGACAAATATTTTTTGAGGCGAAATCATAATTATTTTTTATTAAATTACAAAGTTATACATCAAATTATAAAATAAATACAAAATGTTTTGACAACTTTTGCTAATTTAACTTTAATAGAAATATCTATGGAAAAATAGTTCTAAAATATATTATGTAGTATAGTGTACCTATCTATTGTTAGGATGAATGTTCAGTCGTGTGAAATGTTACAAGTTTTGCAATATCAAGTAGCGCCGCAACCTCTCGCGACTGATGTTCCTCAACACTATGTTCCGCCGCCGCCTTATTTTGGTAAACAACTTATGATAATTATAATATTTGTGTTCGTGTCGCACAAGCATAAGCGTGTGACTGTAATAC
The DNA here is from genome assembly GCA_018230605.1 of Heliconius congener. NCBI lineage: Eukaryota > Metazoa > Arthropoda > Insecta > Lepidoptera > Nymphalidae > Heliconius > Heliconius congener. Next base: position 13,553 of record DWAO01002709.1, on the reverse strand, counting down.
GACAGGTTGTGGGTTCGATTTCCTCTCGGGATTGAATTATTATTTATTAATATTTTAATTTTTTCGCACTAATATTAAAAGCAGCTCTGCATATAATAAAATTTTAATAATCGTTGTCTCTAGAAGATATTTTAATTTTTTTTGTTTTATTTTTGTGGGTATGTCTATGCGTTTGTGCACGCTAATGCCAGAAATAGCCCAACCGATTTGTATGCAGCATTCATGTGTGTGTTTTGACAAAATTATGTTGTTATTAGAACACGATAGCAATTTATATTTAATAAATAAATAATTGTGTAGTTCAAGCGGTCGAAGTCACGCTATTTATAAATAAATATAATATATTACATTTTTTTATTATAAGACTTCATTTTATTATTGTTCTTTTCAGCATCAGTCGGATGCAACGGTAACGAGACGACATGCAGGCGGCGCAAGTACGCGTGGTGGTGCTGTGGCTGTGGAGCTCTCGCCGCGGCCCTTGGTGGTCTTTTGGCTGCTCAACACATCCTTCTGAGATCCTATACAGCCTCGCCTCATCATTTGGAGACAGTGCCGGCGGCTGTTCCCGCTGCTATGGTAATTCGATAACCGTTATATTTTTGATTGATAAAGACAACAAGAGGACAACGTCTTGATTTTAAACGTGATTGTTGTGGTTTTGATGAATTCCGCCAGTAAACGCGTAATGTGGTGTAGTGGGCATTGAATGTCCTAACACTAGGTTTTCTCTGTCTACATTGCTATGAGGGATAAAGTGAAAAACTTTAGAGACTACGGATAATATAGGTGCTTAAGGCGCTTTGAATCCATTTGAAGAAATGATAATCATTTTTGTCTTACAGTCTTCCTTCATAGCTGTAAGAAGAACAAAAAGAATGTAAATTGCTCGTTTCTCAAATCCTCAAAATATCTAACAACCCCACAAATAAAAAAAATCTGAGTGGTGATTAAACTTTTTCACTCTTATGACATACTGATGATACTGAAATTAGAATTTAAAATAATTGCCAGTTCTTTATATTATAAATGTATATTCACAGCTGGTCCTGACTGGTTTTTGCATCATGAGTTTGGCTCGACGTCGCAACAGATACAGCTATATGGTAAGAAAAGTATGTCTCACACTTCTTTTACGCATGCCACGAATACGATACAGATAAAAAATATCAATTAATTTTATTATTATTAGAGATCGTAGTGGTGCAGTGGATCGTAATTTGACGGTTGTGGGGAACGCAAGTATCTTAACATTTGGTTCCCAGGTTCCCTCCCGGGCCGCCTACTAAGTTTATCCCATCATAGCAAGATCCTGCTATGTATTGGATACATACACAACTAAAAAAATATATAGCTATTTTAAATATTGAACCAGAGGCGAGTCGTGGCGCAGGGGCACAATGTTGTGAGTTTGATAACCACTCCAGAAAATAAAATATTTATTTAAATTTATATTTTCTGCTCTTCGCTCTAGTCTCCATTCAAAGCAAAGCAAAGCACGGTGTTAAGTTCCACCTCCATTCAGCGGATTTCGGCGGAAAGTGAGAAACGGAGTGTCTTAACACTAGGTTCCGTCTGCCTAGCCAGCTGTGTGCGGGATACAGCGTAAAGCTGATTTTAAATTTAAATATTGAACTAAAAATCTGATGTCTACTTTTGAAATCTCTTGACTTAAAAAGAAATTGCAGTTTACATATGACACAGATACAAAATGTTTTGATAATTCATAAGATTCCTTTTTTTGTTTTTACGTTAATTATTTTATTAATTGCTCAAAAAAATCTGTATAAAGTTAGATAACATTTTATATCATATTATATTACTCTACTTATTAAAACATTTTTTTTCCAGATTAAAGTAGTTGGCGCGTTCTGCCTTGTTTGCGCTTTGACGTGTGTCTTGGTAACCATTACTACAACTGTCATTCATATGAACAAGTGAGTATTGTAAAAATATTTTCAGTTTATAAATGAAACTTAACTTGAAATATACAAACATAAAAAAAACAATCTTAATATCTTTAATTACTTGTATACACATCAGGTTAATTTGGTTTATCTCAGTCATGTTTTTAGGATAGTATAAAGATAATTTAAAAATAAATATAAAAATAGATATACTTATATCCGAACATTTATTATTTTGTAACATATTACCTATAATATTCTAATATTGTTAACCAAAAATTAAAAAATATATATTATATATGTAATAACGTATCGAAACATTACACAGTAACTGAAGAGATTTCATTTCTAAAGTAAATATATTATTATTATTATAGTATTGTATGTATATTATTATAGTTATTATGATTGTTGTTTATAATATTAAGATTATTTTTAATTTAATATAATTTTTAAATTTTTTTATTACAGATTACAAACATTAAAGTTCTGCGAGTACACAAAGTTGACTAGAACATGTACCTGTTACTCACTGCCACCTGATTTACAACACAGCGGAAATGATGATGATGGTATATTTTTTATTTCATCTACTAATAAAGCGTATTTGGAGCATTAGCACCGCGTCTGATGCGATGGTTGTGGGTTCGATTCCTATTCAGAAACAAGGCAGCGCATATTTGAAAGGTGCGTAAAATATACTACGTCCCAAGGTTCACTAGTACGTTCGTAAAATGTACGTAGTCGCCACACGGTAAATAAATCAAAAATAAATTAAAATTGAAAAAAAAATAGCTTCAATCATAGATAAGAGGACACTGTCTTATGATATTTCTTGTCATTTCAAAATATTTTTATTGACATACATTTTTCTCCAGGTGTACGTTGTGTATTCGAAGACGTGACCGACTGTGGTGTAGTCCATGGCGCTTTATACTGGTGCCTTCGAGGAGTATTCGCGTTATCAGTTAGCGCTGTATTAGTTTGCATATTTAGTTGTATGCTGGCTTATCAGCTTTTAAGGTAATATACATTATTTTGTCAACTTTTAAGATAAATAGTTTTTTTTTTCAGTCACGCTGATTTTCGTATAGCGTTAAGTATAGATAACCTAGTTATCACTAGGCTATCAGTTCTTCAATTTTTACCTGAATTCGAGACATTTTCTATTGAGATGCGGAAGTGAAAGCCCGGTTTCCACCGATAAAAAGAGAAATATTTAAAAAAAAATGGCTTACAACTAGGGTGTTGTACTTTGTTATTAATTCGCTCGGTTCTCTAGAACTCGGCCAGTTCATTTCAAATCTTTCTACTTGCTAGGTCCTTTCCGCCCAACTATTTATCGAAATATTAACTTTTTTTAGTCCGTTCCACTTAAGCAGTTTTCGCTCATATCTCTTTCGTGGTGGAAACCGGGTTTAATGCAGTGTTTTGTCTTATCAGAGCGAGGAAAAGAAAATACTTTTGTGCCCTATGGTTAGAAGCTGTACGACCGCTACACAATGAGCGAGGATGCGACAGATTTGGTTATGAGTTGTTAGTATTATAATTGGTGTTAAAAAAAAACAAGAGATATAAATAAGTTTATTTATATCGGAAAACATATAATTTTGTAACAATAATTAAAAACGTGACATATCTATATTTTTTGTACTATTTACTTGATTAGACTTGATAAATAAAGAAAAATTATTTACTCCTTAGTAAATATCGATTTTAATTTCTTATTTAATGAATTCAGCGCAATTTGTTGTATATGAAGTCTATTTTCCAATAGCTTAATGCTATGTCTCAAATCTGTTACTTCCGATTTAATATTAACATAGTCCATTACGTCCGGTACTTCATAAGCCATTCTTATTTTTTTAACTTCATCAAGCTTCTGAGCCAATCTTTCAGTTTGCACTTGAATTATATCTCTTTCCTTATCCAATTCGATTGTCTGCTTTTGTTTGTCTTTAATCGATTTTATTATGTTCGTCAAGTACGCGTTTTGTTCCATCATAGCCTTTTTATGGACAGTTAGGTTTAGATTAGCATCGCCAGTCATTGTCTTTAGTTCACCCAATTGTTGTAATTTGTAATCTATTATTTCTAAGCATTCTTTGTTCTCGATTTTTAGTTTTTCAAAATCGACCGCTCTCAAACTTTCGCTCAATTCGGCTTTTACTTTTATTTGGCCTTTCAATTTGCTGTATTGAGAATTTAAAGTGCTTGTTCTAAGTCTTAACTTGCCTATTTGACTGTCACAAATCTTGACCCATTCAGTCATGAAGCGTATCCAAACTTCTGCTGGAATCCTCTGAGCTATTTTGTCCCATCCCTCGACGATAACCTCCTGCCTGAACATTTCACTCGCCTTTTGGATATCGATTTCTCGTAGCCCGATTTCTTCAAGCTGAGCTTTTAACAGCGCGTGTTTCTTTTCAGCTCTTTTTCGACTATTTTCCAAGTTACTGATTAAAATCTCCATTTCTGACGACACTAGTTCCGATCGCTCTAAAACGTTTATCCTCGGCCCTGAACCAAAAATGACAGTTACACTCGCTTTAGCCGATGATTCTATCCGTCTTGATGACACCTTCGATGGACTAGTTAACATTCTTGACTGACTCATTAGAGATTCAATCGCAAGTTTCGACGTTTGCGATTTGACGAAACTACCAACATTTAAAGACGTGGTGCTTTGCAACCTTATCGCATATTCCAATGCTTGTTGGATCCCGTGCATCAGCGACGGTTCCAGCCTCATAATAGTTCGCTCGAAGATTTCATTTTCTAGGGCTAAAACTCGAATTTGTACTTTCAAGTCATTTACTTGCTTTACAAGTTCGTCGTCTGTTAGTTCTTCTAAATCGCTTGCAAAGTGGCAGGACGAGCGTGAGTGCTGACTTATGCTACTCCTGTGAATATGAGAATGGGACATTTTTTTAGGAAAAATATAAAAAGATAGAGTAAAATAACGAAAACGTTCTATCAATAGCGCTGACAACTCTTGTCTAGCGCCACATTATGACTAAACTACTTCAAGATACTTCAAATTTTCACCCATACTCTTTATGTATCATAGCATAAGGTCTTATTTGGTGTTTGACTCGCCTATAATAGTAATGGCCTATAACAAACAAGTGGTTGCTATGGAGGCTTCGAAATGTCAATGCCATTTTGGTTTTTATACTAATAGCCTGACCTCGTAACCTGTAGACGTTGTGACCTGATAATAGACTTCCTTTCGAGTGCAAAGATTCGTTTGAAATATTTTATTCTATTTATAAGAACACTGTAAATTGTCTGTATAAGAGTTGATTTGAGTTAGAATTTGTAGTAATTTTTAAAGTTATAAGTGAGAGAATAACATTTTTAATATTATTTAAAAATCATTCTATTTAACTTACACGGCGTCGGACTGTAAACCTCTTAAAAACGTCCCAAGACTGTCGTTTGAGTTCGATTGCCACTCGCAAGAATGAATTATTCTCATTCTCTCGCTTTTTGTAAACATTACGTCGCAGCGTTGGGTTCCGCTACTATATATGTAATTTTCGGAAAATTAGGTGGAAAGTGAGGAATATTATGTCGTCTTACACTAGGTTCCTTTTGTCCTGTTATAAGCGGAATATAGCATAAAGCTAAACAAAGACATCTAAATTTTGTTATTATCTAGTCTTTCGTTTCACCTTGACACAACACTCGCATTTTAACTCAAACACCAAATAATTTCAACATTTTCTTAGCGCCTCGTACCAGTCTTAAAGATCTTATACAGTTCTTACAATATTTAGATTTACTCTATAAAACTTACTTACTACAGTATATTTACCCTAAATGTGAGTAATACTTTCAAAATTTTATATTTGCAGTCATGAACGTAAAAAGATGTATTGGGAACAACTTGAATTACGATGCAGATCGTTATATAGACCGCCGAGCGGACAACCCGCTGCCACCTCTGGAAGACCTGTACAGGTGCTTTTTACATTTAAATATTCTTATATTATTACTGACGTTTGTTTTCAGCTCTCAGTCTTTTTAACCTCAACATAGCAAGTAAATAGTATTTAGACATTATTTTCTATCGCTTTCTTTCACAATGCTTAAACTTACCACGGCAAAACTATAACCAAACCAAATTGTAATGTTTGAAGGTTTCTTCTACTGTGTGATGTGTGTGATTGTAAAAGAGAGAGGAAGTGGGAAATTGAATATTGAATATTTTCATTTCTTCGCTCTGTTGTCGAGGCAAAGCGCGGCGTTGAGTTCCGCTGCAACTCAACATGTAATACCGTCAACATCTTCGATTAAAGAAGTATTCTTCTTTATTATTATTTATTTATATGAAAGTTTGTGTTATTTTTTAGTTTTCATATTAAATTCCCAAGTTATCACTATGTCTTTAACGGACATGTAATCGATATGATATCATATAAAAGTCATACCAGTTTTTAGTTATGTTTTGATGTATTGATCTAATGCCTTAATATTATTATTTTGTTTGTGATAGATTTTTTTTATATATATTACAGAATAGCTGCAGTTGTTGTGCTCAATGTCATACTACTCAACCCGCTTGGGACTTCAGCTTGCAACATCGATTTTGGGCACCTGGTTAGTATATTCATCCATCCATCTTCACCTTGCATCCCGCATATAGCAGGGTAGAGGAAACCTAGTGTCAAGACTTTACATTTCAAAGTCTCCGCCGAATTCACGAGTTGAGTGGTGGAAGTTAACGCCGCGACTAGTGCGAGGATATGAAAATATGAAACATTTAATTCCCTGGGGTGGGAATCAAACCCACAACCATCCCGTTTACAGTCACACGCGTGTGCCTCAGTGTTTTTATAATACTTTCTTTTTTCAGGTCGTATAGGTAATTTGTACTCGCCTAATCCGGGCACCAATAGAAAAACTTCACCGTGGAGCTGGTTTCCTTGGCCGAGGGGTAATAGCCAAAAGTGAGTTTTATTATATATTTTAATAATAATGTTATATACATTTTAATAATAATGTTATTATTATGATAACAAAATGTTTGTTGGTATAGTTGTTTTGTAAAGCTTCATTATGTGTCCTACATATTTCAGGGTGAGTAGAGGGAACCTAGGGTTAATGTTAGCATTCAGTTCTCTACTTTTGTCAAATTTTTGGAATATTGCGTGACGCAACTGAACACGCTGAACATTACAGCGACAGCGTGCATGTGGGACTGAATTTATCTCGTTCTGTTAACAAGACAGAAGGCGGCGTTGAGTTTCGCCGCTTTTACAGAGAGTGGGTAACAGAGTGTCTTAACACTAAGTTCTCTCTGCGTATACTGCTATATGTGGAATACAGTGTGAAGATAAAAAAACTTATATTAAAATATTTTTTAGTTCCCGATGCAGAATGAGTGGTGTACCACAATCCGGGGACAGCGCTTACGGATTTTGCGAAACTGAACAAAATCCAAATCCGGGACAATCTTACGACGAACGCAATTATCCTGCAAATTTTAACCAATTCCCCCGCCAACATCCTAATTTCCCCCAAAATTCAGCCAACTTTCCCCAAAATCCTGTCAATTTTCCCCAAAATCCTGGTAATTATCCCCAAAGTTCTGAATTTTCTCAAAACGTGGGTAATTTTAGTCAAAGTCAGTACCCAGGTGGTACTAATTTTGGACAAAGTACTAGTTTTAGTCCCGGATTTCAAGAAGGTTTTGGGGAAACCAGTGGGAGTTTTGATGCACAGACAGGAGTGTGGGGACCTCCTCCCCCTTATAGTCCTCAAGGGAGAAATGGTAGTCGGTAAGCCTAAGTATTTTTTTTCCATATTTTAAGTTTATGTATATAGACTTATACGTATATTTACATTTTAATCACAATATTAATACTAGCTTGTTAAAATTAATAATTGGCCTTTGCCAACATAACTTGCATATTTTATAATTGAATTGTTGTTGGAAACAACACAATTAATGTAAAGTATATTTATCTTCCCTTTTTTTGTATATTTTCTTTTCAATATCTAATTTCAGTATTTACACATATTTTAATATAACACCTTAAACAAAAATAATTATGACACTATTTGTAATGTTAATATTAAATATTTAATTTCCTCATATAAGTTTTCTTTTTTCAGTCATCATCTCCATCACCAAGATCCAGCAGCTGCCACCTTACTTCATCATCATCACATCGATCATCGAAATTCAATACAACATGAAACATTACAACACGCGTGTTCTAGAAACTTTTTACAAATGCAAAACATACCGGAAATCAACAGAATCAATCAAGAATCAAGAATGAATCAAGACTTGAGTCGGTTAAACCCGGACTTGACTCGATTGAATCCGGACTTGAATCGGATGAATCAAGAGATGAATCACATGTACCCGAACGACCAGGATGTTAATTTGGAAAGATTTAACACTTTACGCGGTCATTTGGTTCCGTATAGAGGATGTCAAAGGCTTGGAGTTAGCTCGGGAAATTTACATAGAGATTCTAGGGAAGATGTGGCTATTGAGTGTTTACATCAAAAAACTGCTTGTAAAGGTACTTTTATTGATTTCTTAAAAGTAAATTCGGTGATATTTAGCACCACCGAATTTATATTAAAAAATTCATTATTTAACTTTTTATTTAAAATAAAATTTGACTTTTTGCCAGAAGTCTGCCTATTGTGCATGTTGTTTTTAATATTTCTATTAGCTTCACGCTGTAACCCGCACATAGCAGGGTTCAGGTCGACAGCAGAGCGAAGAAATCGAAATATAAATTTAAGTGAATATTTCATCTTCTCGAGTGGGGATCGAACCCACAACTAATCGTTTTTACAGTCACATTTTGTGAGGTCTGACCTTAATAATTTAATAGTAAGCAAATTTAAATTTATATTTCCATTTCCTCGCTCTGGTGTCGAGGCAAAGGCGTTGAGTTTTGCCTCTCAACGAAGTGTTTTAACATTTGATTCCCTCTGCCACAGCAGGGTGCTGTGTGCGGAGACACAGCGTGAGTACTGATAGAATTAAATTATACTTTGTGCAATTTCACTTATTAAATGACACTGACACCATTTAAAGAATGTCCAAAGCAGAAGTGAGTGATGTTGTTATTATATATTTTTTGTTTTATTTTAGATCAAAACAGCGAGTCCTGTCCAAAATTGGGAAAAGAAAATTTGGGTTTTCAAAACGATAAACATTCGCCTGTTAGGTAAGTGTTTATGTGCTACAAATAATAATAATAATATACTATAACGTGCTGACTTTATTCTTTTAGGTTCAAGTTTATTAACAGATTTTGTTATTATTTTCTTACTTTCACGCATCTTCTTATTTTCACGCTGTATCACGCATATAGCAAGTTAGCCGCATTGGCAGCTGGAACTTAGCATTAAGACCAGTCACCATTTGCTGTGCACTGCCTTATTTTCGGGACATTGAATGTTAAGTGGCTGAACTCGACGTTGCGCTTTGTCTTACCAGACCAAAATTTATTTTTTAATACATATTCCCTAGTGACAATCAAATTCACAACCATCGCGGTTATCATATTCACAACTATCCCACTGTAGAACGACGGCCTCAAATATTATATAATTGAATGTGTTGTCTAATTTTGTGTTGTTTGAACAGATCCTCAATACAAGACTGTCGTGGTGTGAATCAAAATACAGAATCTGAAGTGTATTTTGCTGATGTATCGAGTTGTTGTAATGTAAGTATTTTTTAACTTTCCCTTACTCTTCTCTTTCCGCCGAAAGCGCGATGTTATGATTAGTTGCGAAACTCAACGCTGCGCTAGTTCTTCCGAGTACAGATCGAAACCAAAGTATTTTATAACAGACGTTCAATGTAACAGCGTGTAAACCGGCAACTGACAAAAGAGTGGCATAACATTAAACGATTCTTTATTATTTCATAAAATCGATACAAAATTATATAATTATATTTCCAGGCGGATTGCTGTGTAAATGCAAATAATATGTCAGCTTTAGTCGGCACTATAGAGAATCATCCAGAATCAACATCTGAATCGGACACATCATTCACATTAACACGTCAACAACGACCTCAACCACAGGTCGGTTCTAAAAGACGGCCGAAAAATACGGAAAAACACATAAAACAAGATAAAATAAGAGATTTTAATAATTCTGTACGACTAACGGAACAACAAATTGAACATTTGAACAATTCGATGAGAATTGAAAGAATGAACGAAATAAGAATGAGTGATAGAATTAATGAATCGCGTGAGTCACGAGTGAATGAATCACGAGATCGATTGAATGATTCAAGAGTTGAACGATTGAACGATTCAAGAGTTGAACGTTTAAATGATTCGAGAGTTGAACGATTGAATGATTCAAGAGTTGAACGATCAAATGATTCAAGAGTTGAACGATTGAATGATTCAAGAGTTGAGCGATTAAATGATTCAAGAGTTGAACGATTGAATGATTCAAGAGTTGAGCGATTAAATGATTCAAGAGTTGAGCGATTAAATGATTCTAGAGTGGAACGCTTAAATGATTCAAGAGGAGATAGGTTGAATGATTCAAGAGTCGATAGATTGAACGATTCAGATCGCGGTGACCCAAGAGATAGAATGAACGATTCAAGAGACCGGCTTAATGAACGGAATGAACGTTTCAGCGATCGCTTGAATGATTCTAGGATAGACCGAATTAGTGAACGAGAAAGAGTAAATGAATCTCGCAGTGAAAGATTCGATGATCGCAGAATGTCGGACCTAAATTCAAGTATAAGAATAGAGGGTAGTCCTAAAATGCGTCACGTGACACCATTACGTATGACACGCACTAGTCCTAAGAATATAAAAGAAAATCCGAGACAGTCAAGTTCGGAATCGAATAAAGACTTCTTTACCCCAAATCTATCACCGCTCTCGCCAAATACAGAAGAATCTTTATTGTCAGACGACGACAGAAATATTAAACCGGAAACGGTATATTCTAATGAACCGGAAGTGTCAAAATGTTTGGCGCCCGACTCTCAATATGAAACGGTTCGTGAAAAAGATGATATTCTAAAAACTAACCACCATCATTGCTACAGCGATACAAATACAATGGACTCGGGATGGCAAAGTGGTTCTGAGAAACAAGTGACAGATTAAAAATGTTAAAAATGGCAATTGTATGACATTTGTCAAAGTATATTGGACAAGAGTTTGTGCTCATAATGCCATAATTAAAGGACATAAAAATGTCAAACTGTCAATAAAAGACAGTTGTATGACACTTGTCACAGGTAATAATTGAATATACGTATATTATATTATACTGCCAATGTAGTATTTCCGGGTGACAAATAAAAGCGATAATAAGAGTCTTATTATAATTAACTGGTCATTTATAAACAATTCGAATTAGCGAGCTTTAGACACTGTGGTATTTTTCAATTTTACTACGAAACCTCCAAATGTTGGTACAGTCAGCAATACTAATATTGCAAAGTATTCAAAATTTTTTGTTATTAACGTGTTCATTTAGAGAAAGTCGTCGGTTTGGCTGTAAGTGCGACAGTAGATTCGATTCCCACTTGAGAGAATAATTTATTTTCATTTCCTCGCTCTGGTAACAAGACAACGCCTCGAAAAATGCCCGGTGACTGCAAAACGAAATGTCTTAATAGTAGGTTCCCCCTGCATATCATCATACAGTATTTATGTTCATGTTTGATGTGAGTAAAATAGTTTTTTTTAAATAACGTACAATTTTATTTACCTAAAATATCTTCCTATTTTGCTGACTGTACCTAAATGAAACGTAGTCCAAATTTCGTCTTCGAATGTATATATAAAGTTTTAAAAATTGTAGATTTAGCAGAAGGTGGAATTTTTTGATGGCTTAGTATTCTGTCACTATGACAAGAGTGAGCTGTCGTTTTGACAATCGAATGGCGTTAATGTGACATTTTGACTTTTTAAAATTAATATTGCTCTCTACTTTACTGAATTATAAAAATCGAGATTCTAAAATACTCAATAATTTTAAATATTATAATATACTAAAATTTCCTATTGTAATTGCCAAAATTGTGTATTAGATCTTCTAAGTTTTCGCTTCAGACTGAAAGACCGAGATAAACATCGAATATTTTTGATTGGTGCGAAAGAGACGACACGATCGTGATACTAATAATTTTTAATAGTATTACTTGGCTCTATAATTGCATCTAAATAATAAGTTATAATATTACGAAATCCATATATTTAAAAAAAAATATAATTTTTAATTCTTAGTAATTAAAAGTTTGAACATGACAATTTTTTTCGTTATTGTGTTTTATGTTCAATGTAAACCTTATATAACGACATTTAAGAGACTTCACATATTGTGGCGTTAAAACACTGAGAGTTATAAAAAAAAGTTATAAATAGATAGAATAGAGTTATAAATAAACTTTTTCTTGACGAAAAAGCGAAAGAGTGAACTCTTTCGTTTTTTCGTATCTTTTCATTTTATTAATTATATTTCATTTTTTAGTATTTGTTATCATAGCGGCAAAAAAAAATACATCATTGAGAAACAGCCATACATTGACACACGGACGGACGGACAGCGATAGTAGTCTTAGTACTTTGTGTAGTCCCGTTTTAATTTTGGATACGAAACCCTAAAAACTATATTATTAAGTATCTTACAAATAAATTAAGAAAAGATTTTATTTTCAAATTCATAATATTTTCAGAAATATACACTTTTATGACTGTTTTTTTAAATCAAAGTTAGGGTATCTTCATAGTGCTCTGATTATTCAAGACTATATTTCGTTCAATATTATTAAAAATTACGATTCTTTCTCCACATTATTATTTAAGTTAGATCGGCAATCTGATTAACAATTTTTATATTCTTTTTGATAATATAAACGATTTAAAAATCATTTCATTACAATAACTTATAGATTTAGTTATTTAGAATTGTGTGCCAAGTAGAGTATGTAGAAATTTTTGTAACATGACATAGAAAATAAATATTTTTTAAATTACAATACAAAATTAATTGGTTTTTTTCAATATTTCTAACATGATATTTTTATATATATATATATATATATATATATATATATATATATATATATATTAAATTTGGTAAATTATTCGAACAATTCTTTTATAAATTTTGTGTGCCATTCTTCTAGTAGATGCCTATACAAGATACATCATATTCATATTATAAAATAAAATGACGGCCCATCCCGAGCCTCTTACGTTCACTAACAGATAGTAAACAGTTATTTCCTTTGACAATGACACTATGGTTATTACAATATGAATGAAGAGAATTATTATAGAGACGAAGATTATTTATCGAAGCTTATTGTAATATTTAAAAAGCGTATTGTATTTTAAAATATGTTTTATGATAATATCACCGTAATATATATATATATATATATATATATATATATATATATATTAAAATAGATAGGCACCGTTCGAGTACATTCATCTCATCTAAGTCATAAAATTCTATATTAAAAAAGAAAGTTAGTGACTCATAAAGCGTGTTCGAATTTAATTTCGATGTCGATTAATCGTTATAATTTTGATTTTTTATATGATAATTACATTATCTCTATATATAATAAGACAGTAAAAATATTTTGTCTGTACATTTAGTAAT
>DWAO01002708.1:0-15410 GCA_018230605.1 Heliconius congener | reverse complement strand
ATTTCATCTCCTCGAGTGGGGATCGAACCCACAACCAGTCACTTTTACAGTCACATAATGTTATAACATTTTACTTAAACCTATCAAGCAAAAGACATATTAGTAATTACATTCGATCGATGCGATTGAATTAATTAGCCTACTTATAGATACATACTAATATAATATTAATAGAAGTAGGTTAGATGTGTACCAATAGCGAATTGTCACCTTCATTTGTATGCTTTGTGCAAAAGTAACGATTGTCATACAAAATTCACAACTTTATTTCAACGTCAAAAATGTATTTTTCCTAGGTGGGTGTGTTAAAAGTTACAAAGAAACAGCCGTTTTTTTACTTTAGCCCTGAATTTTTTTAATAGGATTGCTGAAATATTAATATAAATAATTTATTTTAACACACGGTTAGCGCGTATCAAATTGTTTCATGGAATAGATGTACTCGTATTTGAAAAGCTCCATATAAATATTGATAATTAATATAATTACATCATAAAGCATAATTCCAAATATCTAAGCTAAGATGTATTGGGATAAAATTTATTTTATTATATTTTTATAACATATAGAATTTATTTAAATCAATTTTAGCCATTTACGTAATACAAGTAAAAAAATGTCAACAATAAAATAAAAAAGTCATCATATAATTTTTACAATGATCAAATTCATCATCAGTAGATGATGAATGATGACTGCCAACATTTTTAAATAACAAAAAGGTCACAACGCCCTTATATAAAAGGGACGCAGACAACCTATATTGAATTGTTATTTCAAAATTCCTTTTTGGACTGAGTGTAATGTTTCCGATCAACTTTATTTGACTCTAGTGAATTGTAACTAATTTGTAATATTTGTAATAATTTTAGTGCTATAACGTTAATATAAATAACATATTTACTGCTCTTGTTCTAATAAATAAAATGAAACATTATTGTAAATAAACTTTTATATACAACAACATCTATTTTATTTATGTTACAATTTACATAAGTATAGTGAATTGAGTTTTTATAAGCTTTTATTTCTTTGTTTCAGAGTGCGAGTGGAATATTATGTAAACGAAAATACATTCAAAGAAAGACTGCAATTATATTTTATAAAGAATCAACGTTCGAGTAAGTAGATCGGTACTTTTTTTTATTTTATCATGTTATTTTTGAAAAAAATAAGGGTAAACTAAGATATATTTAAAAATATACATAATTGTACTAGAGCCTGTTGCTAAATGTCAAATTAGATATCAGCAAAATTAATAATTTCGAAAAATTAAGTTGTATTTCTAAGTATAAACTAATATTTTTTAAATCAACTTAAATACATATAACGTTTGTTAATACAATGTAAGTACTTATCACGAAAGTAACATAAAACTGTAATCACAATATCAGTTCTACATACGTTTCCCTTCAAAACCGAGTAATTGTCTCACCAAGCGGACACGACAGCGAGTCACTTACCAAATTAAACCGTTTAATAGAAAGCTATCGGTAAACATTATTATTTCGACTACTATCTATAGAGTTTCTAGTTACTATGTCTTATCATTAAGCAAAAATATGCTTTCGAAATAAACTTATATCTTGAGACAGACACAAGACACTCCGCTCCCCACTTAAACAGATATACACAACATATATAAGAATCTTTGTAATAAACGTATTTACGTTTTAAGAATAATCATGTAAGCTTCAATATAATTCACTGGGTTTTGATTAAAATTCAAATGTATGTAAATTTCCTAAAATTTCTTAATTCAGAGATCAAAGAACACGTGCTCAGTAATTTGCGTACGTTCTTCAAATTAATTTCTCTTCCATCATAGTTTAAGGGTATAATTGTAGATATATGTATAAATATTGTATTATAATAAAATAAAGAGGCTTTGAAATAAAGACTACATCTATTTTACAATTAAATTGAATATGAAATCACCACCTTTGTGACGTGGTGGTGACCGTGGTGTATGAGCTACTACTGTATATTGTTACAGGTATATTTGTCTGTTCTAGGTTTACGGATTAGGATAGTAAATCTATTTTTCAAACTACTAGCATGCTTTCTGTACATTTTACGCGTTTGTACTGACGGACATCCCATAACAGCTAGCTGGTAAGTACTGTATATATATAATTTATGACAATTAATAACTTAAAATTGGCAAAGTAGCTTATGCTGAATTGGCGTTTCAAATACACTAAAATAAAAAATCATATTGACATATTGAAAAGATATGATTAATTAAATGTTCTAATATATCATATAGGATTGCTTATATTCGCCTATTAATACTACGTATCTACTATAACCATATAAATCAAATGTAAACTGTTTAATGTTACTATTTAAAATAAAAAAAGGTAATAAACCTCTTTTTTCTTTACTTAAAGAAAAAAGTCACAAAAAAAATAACATTTCGTTTTTAAGCTATTCACAAGAGTTTTACTATTTCATTTACATATGTAGGTCACAAGTGTATTTTTTGTTCATAAAAGGGTCAATCGATCTTCGTAATATAAGGTCTTTATGTATGTATGACTGTATATGTCCAGTAATATAGATAGTAATAGACGTTGCAATAATAAATAAAAAAATTCAATTGACCTATCACGAATGCAACTCAAATCACATTATTACAGGTAAATTTATGTCAATAATCATTATATGAAATTAAGTGGAACTAGAACACCAGTAAAGCGCAGCTCACTAAATTAATCATGTGTTTCTCGTTCAACAGAATGAGTCTTTTCCCTTCCATGGACTCAATTAGAAACGAACATGTTGCATTTATTTTATAGTAACAATCTTGTTGTGTTTGTTTTAGCCCTCAAGGTTTTAATTTGAAAATAAAAAGGTATAATATCTATGTCACAGTAGAGGCTACTATACTCGTATACCATTTAAAATGTTATTCGCATATATGGCGTTAAAAGTAAATAATAATATCTATATCATCGCCATGCAGGATGTCGTGAGTTTGACGCGTCTACGGGCGTAATATTTAGATTGAGACTCTTTCACCTCAGGACCTGATTGTTTTGTGAAAGTATTTTGTTATTTTCGCTTTTATGTTATGTATTTTGATAAAATGATGCCAGACTGCAAAATAGATTGAAATATGCACAAATTATAAAGTCAATATATATGTTACATGCGATTGATACACTTTAAACTTTAAATTAAATAAAAATTTCAGTTATGGATGTAGACCAGGAAATAAAAGTGAATTTGAATATTCTGCTAATCTCACTGAGGAAGAGTTCCAGGAACACCCTATAATTAATTGGGACGGTATAATATGGGTAAACCGACCGCTGTACCTATGGGGTGTCCAAGTGGTTCTTGCTATGATTTCTTTAGCAGAAGCAATTTTGCTTGTTTACCTCGGCTACAAGGTAAAAAATAATGAAACTATCTTTTAATTATAATATTAGTAATTATAATAATCAATCTAATATCAGCGAGGCGTTGGGTTAAAAGAAAAATGAGAGATTTTAATTGACGATAATACTGTAAAATACGTTAAAAGCACGCCCCCGGAAGAACACATGAATAAGAAGTTGATAAAAACAAAAAAAAACTTAATTTGCGGTGGCCGTAAGCGGTCTGTGAAATAAATAATACAGTCATATTTTAAGAAAATATATTATATGTAGTGTTTGCAATTTATATAAAAAATCTAAAGTTACGTTATACTGCGATCAGCTCAATTGTTATAAGTAATTAAACAATGAACAAAAACTTTTGTTTCGAGATTCCATACAGAGTTAGTAGAGTTTGTGAAGAAACTCAAATTATTCAATAGTTTTTATATTAGTTCAATTTGTTTTAAGGGCAACATCTGGCAACAGGTGTTATCGTTTCATTTTATATTGGAAATGGTGAACACTGTTCCGTTCGCGCTGACTGTAAGTATTCTCGTTAATACGTAATAATGTATAAAAAGCTTCACGCTGTATCCTGCACACAGCAGGGTAGGCAGCGGCAAACTAGTGTTAAGACACTCCATTCCCCACTTTCTGCCGAATTCTGGAGGCATTGCGTGTTGAGTGTATGCAAGATAAAACGTGAAGCTGAAAAAAAACAATATTTGTTTATTAGCTACATATATTATATTTTTTTCAGATACCATTTCCACCTCTTCGCAACTTGTTTATACCTGTATTTTTAAATTGCTGGCTTGCCAAGAGGTCACTGGAGAACATGTTTGTAAGTATTCAAATGAATATACTTATATTATTAATTACTTATAAAATTGCTAATATTTCTTTACATTTAACTATATATTGTTGTTACAGAACGATTTGCATCGGGCAATGCAAAAGTCACAATCGGCACTATCGCAACAACTCATGATATTGTGCGTCACCTTGCTTTGTCTAGTATTTACTAGGTAAGTAAAACTCACAGCTAACAAGTATCCACGACAAACAACAGAAATCAGAAATCAAGCAACGCCAAGCCATGGCGTTGCAAAATTAAAATGAAAAAAATAAAAGAATCGCTTAACATTTTCCGCGAAAATAATTCGGAACCATGTTCACAACAACATGCCCTTATAATTTACACCTTTCAAGATTTTCTCTACCACTTTGAAGCTTTTACGTATATTGAGTAAAAACATTTTCATTTTCTCGAATTTGTTTAAGAATATCAAATTATGTCTATAAATGAAATATAAATCGCTCATACATTACAACAAGACTGCGTTTTATTTGTAAAAGCTCTATTTTTTTATACGGATACAGAGGAAACAGATTTATTAACAAATCGTATTATTAGCAGGTTAGGCGGAGAGAATCTGGAAACCTAGTGTTAAGACACTGCGTTGATTGAGACACGTTTGTGAGGAACACTTTCTGCCGAATTCTGGAAGATTTGCCTCCTTACCAGAGTGAAGCAATATAAATTAAATATTCGCTTTCCTCGAACGGGCATCGAACGCACCACTTGTCGCGTTTATAGTCGCAAGTTTGTGCAGTAATTAATTGATTATTTAATTTGATAAACCAATATTAATATACATTTTGTCAGCGTTTGCGGGATTCAACATTTTCAACGCGCCGGCCACCGTCACCTCAACCTGTTCCAAGCAACTTATTTTGTTGTGGTGACATTCTCCACCGTGGGCTATGGGGACTTCGTGCCTGATATATGGCCATCCCAACTCTTCATGGTCATAATGATCGGAGTTGCCCTCGTCGTTTTGCCGACACAGGTTAGATATTTACATCTCACTTTTATTTACCGGTAATTTAATTGGTAATCGGTAAGTTAATCGGGTTATTTCAGGTCTTTATAGTTTAATGTGGTATGGATTGTATGACAATATACTTTAATGACGTCTAATTCAGTTTTTAAGATACTTGAAAAACCCTTTTGAAAATTATTGAAATATGTATTTGAAAGGTGACGAAACACCGTAACGTCATTCACTACCATCTTTGAAATGTATCACATATGCATAGTGGATACATTACTCAAGCTGTTAACACAATGTAGCGTTGAAGGCCGCACTTTCTCGTTCGCAAAATTAATTAGGCTACAAAATCTTAAAGATTTAATGTTGTTCCTCATTATTGCTGTTTAACATTTATCTATAAAATATAATATAACAAAACTGTAATTTTCTTGCTAAATATAATAAATAGGTATAATAGTAAATGTACACAAATATTTGGCAGATTTACATGCTGTTTTTTAGTTCGAAACTATTATATCAATATATTCCCATCAGTTTTTAAGCATTCATTTCAAAAAACATTTCCACATCTTCTTTTTTATAGAAATCGATGTAAAAAATAACACTATAAAAAATATTACCTTTTCAGTTTGAACAACTCGCGTTTACATGGATGGAGAGACAAAAACTAGGAGGCTCGTACTCGTCGCACCGTGCCCAGTCGGAGAAACATGTGGTCGTGTGTTCGACGACTCTACACGCAGATACCATTATGGATTTCCTAAACGAATTTTACGCTCACCCTTTACTACAAGATTATTATGTAGTTCTTCTATCGCCTATGGAACTTGACACTACTATGAGAATGATTTTACAGGTTAAAGTGATAAAAAAATAAATTCAATTTAAAAAAGTATAATAACAAATTCATGTGAATGATATGAACAATTCCACTTTCTAGGTTCCCATTTGGGCCCAAAGAGTTATTTACATCCAAGGGTCGTGCTTGAAGGACACTGATCTCATCCGCGCCCGCATGAATGAAGCAGAGGCTTGTTTTATATTGGCTGCAAGAAATTATGCGGACAAAACAGCTGCTGATGAGCACACAATCCTTAGGTGACAGTACAAAATAATCTTAATACTATAAAAAAGCAAACACTATAGTCTACTCGTGGCGCAGGGGCATTAGCGTGTGACTGTAAGCGATAGGTTGTGGTTTTAATTTCTAAAAAAATTTATTTCCTATTTTAATTTCTTTGCTCTGGTGTCGAGCGCGCAAAGCGCGGCGTTGAGTGCCGCTACAGAATTTGTTGGAAAGTTGGGAACGGAGTGCCTTAACACTAGGTTCCCTCTGCCTACCCAGCTGTGTGCAGGTTAAAGCGGTGAAAAGAAACATACATGATGTACTGAAAGGTTTATGGTTCTTTTGTTCATAAATTACAGATCTTGGGCAGTAAAAGATTTTGCTCCAGATGTTCCTCAATATGTACAGATATTTAGGCCAGAAAACAAGTTGCATGTGAAATTTGCAGAATTTGTAGTTTGTGAAGATGAATTTAAATATGCACTACTTGCTAACAACTGCACATGCCCAGGAGCATCTACTCTTGTTACATTGTTATTGCATACTAGCCGGGGACAGTAAGTTCATACTTATTATATATTTAATAAAAAGAATAAAAATATAAAAGATATATCATATTGACAATAGAGTCTTGTAACAAAAAACACTTGACATTTGTAGGGAAGGACAACAATCACCCGAAGAGTGGCATCGTCTGTATGGTAAATGCTCTGGCAACGAAATTTATCATATTGTTCTCGGTGACAGCCGATTCTTTGGAGAGTATGAAGGCAAAAGTTTCACTTATGCCAGCTTTCATTCACACAGGAAGTATGAAAACTCTTGAAGTTTTTTGTATATGACATAAAAAATACAGATAAATATAAATTCTGTGACGGTTTTTTCTAGATACGGAGTTGCCTTAGTGGGTGTCCGTCCAGCTGAATTGCCTGAATTTTACGAAGAAACTATACTTCTCAATCCTGGCCCCCGCCATATTATGAAAAGCAGTGACACATGTTATTACATGAGCATTACCAAAGAAGAAAATTCAGCCTTCGTAGTTTCTGATAAGCAAACAGAAAGCAAACCAAACACCATACCAAAAGATCATACCACCTGTAGTCTCCTTTCGAATGAGAAGAAACCTGGGGACGCAGAAGGCGGCACCGGACAGCACAGACGACCAGACGGTACTAGCGCGGCTCAGTTCGACCTACCACAAGTGGTTCTACAAGCTCCCCCGAGTTCCACGTCAATTTCATCGTCATCACGCATCAACCAAGCTAAAACTGTTTCATCCGCTAATTTAACTGTTGCTGGCTGTGAGTGTCACAGTTAGATTATTGAGCTTAAAGTAGATCGTACTCGATCGCGTTCACATTATTACTAGCGATCGTTTGACCTACTTTATATTTTTTTTTTGCTTAAGTTGCTCGATGTCATCAAAATTATTATTTTTTTATACTTAAACTCAATCGTCGGATCAATTGGCAGATCTGGACAGAGAGCAGCTCGTCATTTGAAAGGATGTATGGGTAATTTCAATCAAGGTAAATTTTGAAATCCTGTTTGACTAATATCATTCGGAAAATATTATTACACTAAAAACAGTGGTAAAATTAATATGCAATGCCTTCAAATATTGCCTTGTTTTATATATTATTT
This sequence comes from Heliconius congener, assembly GCA_018230605.1. Lineage (NCBI taxonomy): Eukaryota > Metazoa > Arthropoda > Insecta > Lepidoptera > Nymphalidae > Heliconius > Heliconius congener. The sequence goes on along the minus strand of DWAO01002708.1, from coordinate 7,491 downwards.
AGCAAAATGATAATTATTAGTTTAGTAATGATAATAATTAGTATTATAAAAAACAAAATTTTGAGCTCCTTGCATGATTAGCTGATATTATGCCGCATTTATACTTATCAGCCACGGTTGATCGAAACAGAAGTTCTTTAATTGAATGTACATATAGCAAAATATAGCGAAATGCAACCTTTATATTAGATTTTATTAATTATTTATATTAAATAATTAGTAGATTTGCCATAACGTTGCACTCTTTCCCATTTTAGAATTTGTTACTTGGTTATTTGATGAACTGCATATACATATATATCATATTTTGCCGTAGTTACCTTAGTATGAATCCAAACTCATTGGTTATAATCATTCTAATCACAAGGTCATATAGACTTCAATATGTAAATCTACTGATGCGTTTAAAGTAGACCGACTAACATACAATTGAAGACGCTTCAATATTTTTAGTAACAAAATGTTGTCTTTATCAATCACGATTCTAAATATTTTTAATTCCTCAATATAAATACCATTTAGTTTTTCTAAATATCTACTTTACTGAAAAGTGCTAAAGTATAATTGAAAATTACGTTACTTTATTATGTTAATTTAATATTCCAAATTTCAAATTTACAGCTAAATTCGGTGACGCACCACCAACATCAGTTACTGACTCGAGAACTTGTCTTAAAGAATCACCAGCGACTGACAGCGCCACTGACAGCCATTTATTGCTACCACGACCTGACAATTCAAATTTTCTGAGCCCCGATTCTCTGAGTTGCCGACGAGGTATAAGATACTTATTATATTTTTTATATAAAATAACATATTTTTTAAAGACTTTTGTTGACAAATTGCGCGATAAAATAAATAATAATAAATAAATTTCATGGTACATTTCAGGGAGCAGACGGCCATCGATTCTGCCAGTGCCCGACATGGTAACCAGCAGTCTTAATATAGCTTCCGATAATCAAGATGAAGAAGCTGAAGGTGATGAAAGCGAGGATGAGTTAGATGACGACGTCCCATGGCGTTCACCTTCCGAAAAGATTGCGTAAGACTTCGCAGATTGATTCGCCGTACTTGCGATCACGCACGCATGCCTTTTTATTTTACCACTACGCTGTTTTTTTCATTTATACGTAGAAAATCTTAGAATTTATATCTCGAACTATACATGAATGTACATTGTGTATTCTTCTGTTATTAAAGCTTTCAAAATATACATCTAGCCCAATGTAGATTTATAAAACAAATGCAAAATTTTATTGCTAGCTTTTGTTTCCAAAATGAATACACATTGATATCGTGTGTGTCAAAAGTTATAATAGAAATTCAATTTTGCACATTTTTTATTTACGTCAATATAATTGTGATACATTGTATTGATCACGTGTTATTGGCGATTTCCAATTTTATTTTTTATTGTTTTAGCCTGTACATTCAATCGTGTAGATAGAGCGAGCGGATCTACAGCTGCATGAATTCTGCACAAAGTACGTCATTGTTATTTTTCTTGTAAATACATTAACATCAAACACAGATTGCTTGGCTTCTATACAGTTCACACTAGCACTAACTAATCTCTAAATTTGCCATCAAAATTATGAACCGTTAAATAGATTTGTATTTTTTTCACCTTTTGAATTTTATATATTGTATAGAAAAAGAGATCAAAACATAAAATATATATTGAAGCTGTTTGCTTTGTTAAAAATTATAAGAATTCAAAAGATATACATCAGACTCTCGTGAGCTAACCATAATATCTATATCATATAATGATAAAAATTTGCAAAAATTATTTAGTTCAAACTACAACGTCAACTGATCAATTTCTTCGCTTAGAAAATCTTCAATATTAAAAAAAATACTACACAGAACTATTGGCAATTCGACTATTTAATCCTACGTGAAGACGGTGCCAATAAGGTTTCTACAAATTGATTTGGTCCTATAATACCTAGATAGAAATAAGTTTTTTAACATCCATCCGGAGATACCTAAAATTTCAGTTTGTTTTTTAAGAACAGTCGTCCGACGGCCTCTTTTACGGGTGTAAAAAAATTTGGACGATAAATAATAAATGAGGAAACCGAAAGTAGTAGTGCTTTTGTAGTAAGCAAGGTCAATTCATCGGAATAAGCCATATTTGTGTCAGAAATATAGGCAATTTATGTTTTTTATAATTTTAAAACGGCTGTTTCTTAAAAATCTAAAATTGAAATCTTAGCATCGGCCTGTAAAAACAATGATTGTGAGTTCGATAACCACTCAGGGAAAAAATATATACTCATTTCAAAGACAAATCGTGGCATTAATACGCAATACCTCGAAGATTGGGTACGCTAAGTGGGGAACGGAGTGTCTTAAGCCTATCTACACTGATATATGAGGATACAGCGTGAAGCTAAAAAAAAGAATAAATGCGTTTTCGCCTAGAGTATTATAGGACTATATATTTGTACTGACCTCATCAACATCCTCTTCACAGGAATTGGTAAAATTTTCAATAATGTTATACATTTTTATCAGCAATATCCTTAAATTTTCCATATTATTTTTTTATTTATATTCAAACGTCATTCAATCATTTCAATTCAACAACATTCAACAAACATAATTGCATGAGCCAAAAACAATTTAATTTAATTCCATAATAACGTAACATTCTCAACAAAATTAATGCATTGTAATATTAATTTAAAGATGTTATAAGACAAACAACTCTATTTATAAAACAGAATTAATATTTTAAATAGTTTTTAAGACTTAGAACTTAACATAGAGCACGATCCCAAAAGCTAGCACAGAATGTTACCCTTCGTAAATGTGTTAGTTGATACGAATGTGTGCATTGTGCTCGTACCCCTGAGTCCTGAGTATGTCCTTACTGCTGCGGCGGACGCAGTGACGACGCCACCACAAGCTCGCTCTCCTCGTTTGCTGGCAGTGAACCACGATCTGCCTGGCGCAATGACTTCACCAGGTAAGCATGATATAATGAAATATAAACACGTTAATACCCCCATATTCCCGAGCTTCTTGTACTTTCATATTTGTGTAGATGTTTCAAATATCAAGTACTTAATTGCTTGTTCATTAATTTTCAAAGATAGTAAATGTAATAACAAATAACGGTATTGATCTTTACAATTTTTCTTAAAAAATATCTTTAAGTAAATTCTTGAATTTTAAATGTTTGTCAAATATTTTAAAGACGATCAACTTAACTAACTTGTTAACATTACGGTAGCCAGATATCGAGTAATATAAAAATCTTTTCATTTCATTTTTGATAGAATTCGCTTGCTGTGAATGTTAGATTTTAATGGCACTTTATGAACTCTCACAACTTCTTAATTATCCTATTTAACTTTTTATATAATTAACTTATTTCTTATATTTAATTTATAGCTTCTTGTGCATCAATTTACTTTTATATTTTTATTTATACTAAGCTTTGCTTTAGCCTCTCAGTCGTATTTATTTAATATAATATTTACAATAGCATTACAAGTAATGTGTTTAATACAAATTACAGGATTGTAAAAGGCTTTCCTCCTGTATCACCTTTCATCGGCGTGAGCCCCACCCTTTGCTACTTGTTAAAAGAGAAGAAGCCACTGTGTTGTCTTCAATTGGCTCAAGTATGCGAACATTGTGCGTACCGAAACGCAAAAGAATATCAATGGCAAAACAAGACAATCATCCTTGCAGCAGATTACGCTTCAAATGGCATTTATAATTTTATCATACCCCTACGAGCCCATTTTAGATCTAAGACGTCGCTTAATCCAATAATTCTGTTATTAGAACGACGACCTGACATAGCATTCCTCGACTCTATTTCGTACTTTCCTCTAGTATACTGGATGATGGGTTCTATTGATAGGTGAGTAATAGTAATAAATGAGTAATAGTAATGGTGAGTTATAAATGAATACTGAGAATACGATGAAAACCTAAAACTCTATAATTTAATATTGTTACAGCTTAGATGATCTTCTAAGAGCTGGCATAACTCTAGCAGAGAATGTAGTAGTTGTGAATAAAGAGTTGTCTAACTCCGCCGAAGAGGACAGCCTCTCCGACTGTAACACCATTGTAGCAGTTCAGACGATGTTCAAGTAAAATTCATGTTTTATTTTTCCTTTTTTAAAACTAAAATGTACTACTTTGTGTGACAAAACAGCGAGTGACGCCTTGCGAACATTTCTCACAAGTGGCCAGCGATTTAAATATAAATTTTATGAATTATTAAATATTGTGCATGGCGAAATAAGCTCTTCAAATGATGATTTTCTGTTCTTAGAAATATTAAATGTTGTTTATTCCATTTCAGATTCTTTCCGTCTATTAAATCTATAACGGAGTTGTCCCAGTCGTCAAACATGAGATTTATGCAATTCAGGGCTCACGACAAGTACGCGCTACATCTTTCCAAGATGGAAAAGGTTCTTTATTACTATTTAATCCGTTTAGATTTTTATTAAATTATAATTTACGCATAATTATATTTACTACAGCATTTATTTCTGCAGCGAGAAAAAGAGCGAGGTTCTCATATATCTTATATGTTTCGGCTACCTTTTGCCGCTGGATCCGTGTTTTCGGCCTCCATGTTGGACACTTTGCTCTACCAGGCCTTTGTCAAAGATTACGTTATTACATTTGTGAGGCTTTTACTCGGTGTTGATCAAGCTCCAGGCTCAGGCTTTCTGACATCTGTAAGTTGTTAACGTATTAGTTATTGAGCTTGCGAAGATCTTAAATTTCACTGTGCCATTAATCATTTCATCTCATGATCTCGCATTGCGATGTCACTTTTCTGAATTTATAACTGTTGGCGACTTGTTTCGTATAGTCTTATAATTATGTATAACATTGAATGTGACTTGAAACTGTATAAATAATCTTTTACCTTGGGCTTGTGACAGATGAAAATAACTAAAGAGGATATGTGGATACGCACATATGGTCGTTTGTATCAGAAGCTATGTTCAACGACATGCGAAATCCCTATAGGGATTTATCGCACCCAGGACACTAGTCTCGCTGATCAATCGCACCACGTGAGTATGTCGCCACGGGCCCCGTCGGGGTGGTTTTGGTCACGCTTCGCGGGAATGCGAACATCGCGCGAGTCGGTGAGTCGGTCTACTACTCTCAGAAAGCTCCTTAAATACAGTCCTTCGCTTCATCTCACACTTTATTTTAATTTACACTTATTTGTATACTAATAATGATTCTGCCAAGTAAACACTATGTAGTCCTAGTCCTTGGACTGTATTTTAGGTAACTCTTTTTAAACATATTTTATCTTTACTTCGGGTCAACGTTACTCTCACCACATACTGTCTATATGTACTTACATTTATTGCCTACACTTGTGGCGTCTCTGTAAATTAGTTTTGCATTTGTACAATTTATATTTCTTGTAAATTACTAAACGTTTGTTCATAAAGCAAGTTCTCATGCTTAATTTATCTTCAATGCAACCTGCTACAGCCAAAATATCGAAACTACGCTTATGCGGAAACACGGATCTGACTAAAGTGTGTTTTAAAACGATCTAGAAGCGTGGCGCGTCACTATGAATCAAAAAAATAATAATTCAACGATTTATGAATATCTGTATCGAACTCGATGATCGCAATCCCGCAATAATGCTTTGTGAGTTTTTGCATGATCTGTTAGAACAATAGATGAGAGCGACATCATTACATTAACGTAGCGATTGACCATTGCCGATTTAATTTGCCAGAAACTTACGTTATACGCAGATACAGTAAACACCCTTCATCAGTATCCGATATTAAGATAATCTTGCATGATTTGTTATACAACTTACATCAATCAATAATGAAGTACAGTTTTGAACAAATGCTTAAATATGTATAAGAACTTTTAGATTTTTTCTGTTTGAAAAATTTACTACTAAGTAACTTGTGAAAAATGTATGGCATGTTTCAAATATTAAAAGCTTATCACTTTGATGCTCTCTCGATGGACAGTACATTGAATTGAAATTAAAGATAACGCTCCTACTTTAAAAATATGATGTTAATTACATATGAAAAAAGGAAAGATATGAAAAAAAAATAAAAAGCAGAATCGAGTGAGCGTCATACTAGAATAGTGTAGCTTTAGCAGAAGTATCACTAGGAAAGTTACAGCAGGCGGCTGGAGAAGCAGGGGAGGCTGGGGACGGAGGAGATACTGAACCCCAGCGCAGAGGGAGGTCCCGCCAACGCCGCGGTACTACGGGATGCCTCAGTGGCTGCTACGGCGACCGTACCCCCGCGGTAAGCTCTAGCCGCAAATGGTGTTCAACGTCGGCGACTAACTACTATTTACTTGTTGAGTTATATTTACCACTAAATCTGCCTCTCGCCAAATAGACCTCTGATTAACCTAATACTGGTTAGTCGTCAACATTCCGACCTGGTTCGAGCTGAAAACTGTACTTTTAATGAATTATTTAATCGTTTTGATAACAGACGCCGTAACGAAGGTATTTTTTCATTACCAATTGTTTCATTATGTCATACCATATTCTTACGAGCGACCATATCTTCGCTGTGGATAGAAATATATTTTTTGAAGCTTTAAATTAGCCTAGATTCTAGTAGTGACTACGTTAAAAGCATTGCAGTTTGCGTTATTTGCATTTAGATCTATTAGATACAATGTAGTCGTTAGTTTGGATAATTCCGTTTAAGGACTATGATCCATAGCATATATTGTAGAGCGGATGTCCCATGCACATGCTGTTTTAACATGAATAAAAATTATTTAGTAATAGATAGGTAAAGCCTAATAATATTAATAATATTTTGTAATATTATATATTCTGCATGAAAGTAATACTATTTTTTAAAGAAAGGTTTGTGTATACATAATATGTATCTTGACAATAAAAGCACTGAAAAATTAATTTAACTAAATTAGATTTAAATCTTGCAACATTACGCACATTTGTAATTGTTTAATAAGATTATAGCAACAGATTCAATTTCATAATGAATCTTTCAGTATTCAACAAGCTTGGCTGACGAAGCGAGAGATAATCATGCTCAGCAAATTGAAAGGGCAGAAATTGCAAATCTTGTTCGATCTCGAATGGAATCACTCAATTTAACAGGTGTTGACTATGATGATGTTAGTGAAAAACGAAACAGCCTGTCATACGTAATAATAAACCCAAGTTGCGATCTCAATTTACAAGAAGGAGATATAATGTAAGCAGTAGGACTTAAATTAATTTCAAAATAAAAAGCTCCAGTTCAGTACATTCTACTCTAAATATGTACACTATATTAATAATGTATTTTTTCAGATATTTAGTACGCCCATCTCCATTTTCTGCACAAAAAACCTTTGAACGTCACAATAGCCGGCGTAAGTCAAACATCAGCTTCTGCTCCGGTGCCCTGATCCAGGCGGCCGGCAGCCGTCGTGGGTCCATGCTCGGAGGAGGGTCCAGCCTCTCGCCTC
>DWAO01002707.1:0-15410 GCA_018230605.1 Heliconius congener | reverse complement strand
CTGCTGTGTGCGGGATATAGCGTGAAGCTAATTTAATTTAATTTTTTTTTTTAATTATATTAATTACATATTGAAACTAGGTTTTTGTGTCAATCTATTAATTTACAACTAATTAACTCGAATACATACAAAAGATATTATAAACAGTCACGACTCAACTGTACCTGTGATAGTGCTCTAACAGTGGTCTTTCATTTTTCTTTTGTTTATATAATAATAATTATTTTTTGTTTTTTGTTTGCCGCATGCGTTATTTATTTTAAAAGGTAATACAGTATATTTTATATTTTAATAGCCATCCAAGCGCTGCTTCTTCCTTTTAAAGTCACATTATTATATTTTAGACAATTTATTTTTATGTTTAATTAAATTATTAATTGAGGCCAGTCGTGGCGCAGCGGCACAGTGTGACTGTAAAACCGATTGACGACTGATTGTGAAACCGGTTGTGGGTTCGATCCCCACTCGAGGAGATGAAATATTTACTTAAATTTATATTTCCATTTCTTCGAGGTTGGTGTCGAGGCAAAGAAAGGGTGGCGTTGAGTTTCGCCAGTCAATACGCAATGCCTCCAGAACTCGGGAGAAAGTAGGGAACGGAGTGTCTTAACACTAGGTTCCCTCCCTTCTGTGAGTGGGATACGGCGTGAAGCTGATTTAATTTAATTTAATTTAATTTTTTACTTAAACTTAATGTTATATTATACACAAATTATATAAAATCATAATCGTAATCGTAAAAAATTATATAAAGCCTATATGTTATTCTGATGTGTATAAGATTTATTACTGTAAACTTTTATTTAAATCTGGTTAATAGTTTTCGAGTTAAATCGTAACAAACATCCATCCTCACCAACTTTCACATTTATAATATTACTACGATATAAGCAGAATAGAGGCCGTCGTGACGGAAACGGATAGCGTCAAGCTGTAAACGCAGTGCTTGTGGGTTTGATTCTCACATGAGAGAAAAGTAATAAATATTTAAGTGATTTTAGTATAGATGAAGCATGGTGTTGTGATATACAACAACGTAATATATCGAAAATTCGGCTAAATATAGAATGGAGAGACGGTCCTTACCTACCTACTATATAAAGAAAAATAAAATCTTTAATAAGTGATTAATAAACTGTTTGATAAATGCTCTCATTTATTTATGTCTTTTATTTGTTTGTTTTGTTAATTTTTGTTAGTGTCTCTTTGTGTCCCGACTCCTTCTTATCTATCCAATTTTTGAGACATTGCGCATTAAATGGCGGAACAGCGCTGGTTTTAGCAAGCAAAATTAAACTGAAATCAGCTTCACGTTGTATCATGCACACAGCAGGATAGGCAGAGGGAACCTAGTGTTAAGATATTCCGTTCCTCGCTCTTCGTCGATTTCTGGAGGCAATTCAACGCCGCGTGCCAAAGTAAGCAAATAAAAATACTTCATTCTCCGAATAGGAATCGGTCCCACAACCGTTGGGCTTACAATTTTACCACGATGACATTAAAATATATATAAATATGTATTTATATAACATAAAAATCAATTACTATTCCATCATTGAGCCTCCCAGGCAAAGAAAAATCAATTTTTTTATTAAATTGTTATATAAAAAACGATTTTCCTTAACAAGGCTAGGCCAAGTAAGTTTTTTTTTTCATATTGCGTTTTAACTATAACCGACTGTTAGTACTTATTTACCTTATGCTGTCACTTCGCTACTTAAGAAAAGGACGTGTTTTTAATTATATTTTTAATCTCAAATTTAAAATTTATAGTTTTTTTTAAATTGCGGGTTTCAATTAACTGAGTTATTCATTTAAAATTGGATTTGGATTTTTTTAAGGTAATTTTTTCTTAATTTGTTAATAGCTGGCAAGTTTTTTTTGATATTTTTTATTGATTATTTATTTTTGCTAGTTATGTAAAAAAACATTTTAATACAAGAAAAATATATATTAAATAGCTGTAATCAACATAAACAATTATCATATCATAATTTATTTAATTTATTTTAACTAAGACAAAGCGCAAGATTCATTTTTGTCACTTAACACGTAATGTACAAAATTTGGTCAAAAACTGGAAAAACAGAGTGTCTAGTGTCTAACACTAGTTTCTTTCTTCCCGTCTATATGATATTGAATTATAGGTATAACTCCTCATTTTCCCTAACCATTGGTTGGTTTATTGAACCTGTAACCTGTGTAATAATAGGCTGTGACTACACTACACGTTAAATGGAATGTCTAATTATTTCAATTATTATACCTAATTGGTATACAATTTAAAAACGACTCGATGTTACGGTCGAGAGAGCAGAGTTCAAGATCTTGTGGACAAATTCTTTAAATTTAATATACGTGGTCGTGGCGTAGAGGCGCACCGTGTGACTGTGAATGTGATAGTTGTGGGTTTGATTTTTACAAGGAGGAATATGAATTAGTTTAAGCTTTATCTTATTACAAAAGATGTAACTGATTTAAAAAATAATGAGAGAGATACAGCGATAAGTATTTTATTTAAGAGGAAAGTAGTGGCGAAGAACTGCTTTCTGCGAGACACTGCGCGGTGAGTGACGAAACATAACGCCGATGTTTTTTTTCTTGACTCCCTGGTCACCGAACCATTTCGTTTAAATGCATTTCCACTGTACTACGATGGTTTCATATGTGAAATAAAAAAAAATATAAAGAAAAAGTAAATAGAGAATGGAGTGAAAAATCTCTATAATCCTTAGAATTACATATCTTTTCGTTGTTTAAATCGATGTTGAAATCGAAGCAAATTAATTATTTTAAGTCCCATTTGAATTTCTTCTTAGACAAGCGTAAAAAATGCTATAATAAAAATGCTAACCTACCTACGGCCAGGGTTACAGGTAGTAAAAGCTATTATATAATACATTTACAAAGTGTTAATGCAAAATTGTTACTTAAAGTAAAATTAACTTGAAAGCCTTGATTTGTAAATGTTTCTACTAATCTTTAACTTTTAAATGTTGATCTATTTCTGTACTAGAATTATAAAGCTAATGAGTTTTTTTTGTTTGAACGTGTTAATCTCAGGAACTATTCATTCCAACTGTAAACTTTTTTTATATGTTTGGAAAGTTCAGTTCTCGAGAAAGTTTACATTTTTTTTAATACTATATGATCGAGAGTCGTTCTTGTATGGACGGCCCGAGTGTCGCAATCGGTGTGTAGTATATATATGAGTGGGTGGCTGAGCACAGGGTGAGAGGGTTCATTAAATATTAAGGGGAGGTGCGCTTTAGTGTTCTTCTTTTTATTATAACTAACAACAGTAGATAGTTGTAGTCAAGAGGATAGGACGTAATCCTGGCGCTTTAGTTGTTGAGATTTCAGATGCTAAATAAATTTCTAATGGCAAATATCTCAATAGAAAGACATCTTCCGATGGACTTAATATAAAATTCATGTATTATTGAAGTCTCTTAACACTGTTACATTTGAATCTCCAAAAAATCTTGAGTTACTAACGACCATTACATCAAAAAATGTTAACCCCAGATTCAATAAATATATATACGTTTTTAAAAGTGGACGGGGAATCAGTTACAATATGATTTAGTTATTTTCATATAACTACAGTAGCGATGCTGGAGAAAAAAACTAATCTAATATGTAATATTTACCAACAAAAAATCTATAGAATCGAGGCCAGTCGTGGCGCAGGAGCACAAAGTGTGACTGTAAAACCGACTGGTTGGTGGTTGATGGTTCAATCCCCACTCGAAGAGATGAAATATTTAGTTAAATTTACATTTCCATTTCTTTGCTCTGGTGTCGGAGCAATGTACGGCGTTGAGTTCTGCCACTCAACATGCAATGCCTCCAGAAAGTGGGTAACGGAGAGTCCGTTCCCCACTTTTTGACAGATTCCCTCTGTCTACCCTGTTGTGTGCGGGATACAGCGTGAAGCTGATATTTATAGAATATGGGCAGATGGTTGAGGGTTCGGTGCAAGAAAAATGTTTTCAAGCACTATTTAATAGCTCTTTAGCGTAGAGTTCCTTCACTCATTGTACAATGTGTTGAAAATTGGTGAACGGAGTGTTTTGACACTAGATTCCCTTTATCTACCCTTTTGCGCGACAAAAACCTGAAGCTAAAAGTAAAACTCTTTTTAGTCCGCCAAATAAAATTAGTTATTACAAACGACCAATTATGTTTATGTTATATTATCATAATGCTATTTGGATAATAACAATTTTTTAAATTTAATAGACGTGACTATAGCATATGTCATGTCAAATAATTTACAAAACAAAAGGCTAACATTGTTTCCCACAAAAATAATACCTACTGTATTATATATTTATTTCGTTTGTTATGTGTATATTTTTAGTCGTTCGTTAAAGGGCTTCGAAGAAACACTGCACTTAGGAACTGAATTTGAGAATTATTTTCAGGTTTGAATATATAGTTTTTAGCTTAACGATGTATCCCTCGTACAATAGGATAGACAAGGGGAAGGAACTGAGTGTAAAGAAACTCCGCTACCTATGGCGGATCTCAACGCCGGGCATTGCCTCAATATTGAAGATATTTTTTACATATAAATTATATGAAAAAAAACTTCAATATCTATTTTATGATACAAAAATACACTTTTAAAAAATTGTAAAAATTAACACGATTAGCATTCAATAAGAAATATTTTTTTTTTACTTTGCGCCGAATTTTCAAAACTCCGTATTGCGTAGCGGCACTCTACACCGTGTTTGTTATAACATTATTGTTTTATATATTTTTTATTTTTTCAGGTAAAATGGCGGAAATAGTGAAATCGTTTCCTGTCGAGAAGGAGTACGCAAAAAACCCTGATATATCGAAAGATGACATTAGAAAATTGCGGGAGTGGTTGAACACACAGCCTCATTTGCCTGCTGAGCATCTTACTGGTAAGGGAAGATTCCTTTATATTTATTTTAGCTTCACGCTCTATCCCGCATATAGCAGGAACCTGGCAATCTAGTGTTAAGACATTCCATTCTCATTAAGATACTTACGTTCCCCATTTTCGTGCGTGGGCGTGGAGTGTCGGACAATAACGCCGCGCTTTCCCTCGTTGTCAGTGCTAGGATATGGAAATTAAATATTTCTTTAAAAATAATAAATATTTTATTTACTCAAGTTGGAATCGAATCCACAACCTGTGGCACTTACAATCGTACGCTTGCGTCCTTGTTCTAAGACTTGCCTTAAATAATAAATAAAAAAAAATTACATTTTCTAAAAATATTATTAATTTTCTAACAATTTTTCCCAAATGTGCGAATGTAGGTATGTTAGTTAAGCTTAACGTAAGATTATACTTTTTCATATTCAAAATTACAAAAAATAAACAGTAACTTTTCCCTAAACGGGAATCGAATCTTAATACAACGCGAAGAAAAATTTGATTACAAAGAAATTTACAAGCTTTGTAGAGACATATTGTAAAGATATAGAGTTAATTGCGAGTATATTTTAATAAGTGAATAATTTTACATATCATTGATATTATTAATTAACTGGATTCCATCATTGTGACACATAATATGGATTATTTACTATTGCTTCAGAAAGCGTTAAAGAAAAAAAAGTAAGTGCAGAAGTATAAAAAAAAGAATTGTTCAAAGTGCGACTGATATAGACAATATTATAGGTGCAATTATAACTCCAGGAATTTTTAAATATTATAGAAAATATCTATTAACAAAAAAATCGACCTCAATCGGTTTCCATATGGAGAATCTCGAACGAACGAAGAATCGAACTACCCCTTCTACTTCCCAATAAAAAAAGAAATATCGAAATAGGTTGGCGTGATATCGAGTTATTCGTCCATTTGTCACGCATATTTATATATGCAAGCTTAAGACTTGTGTGATTTTCTCATGGATAACGTTATCGGAAATGGACCATATATTAATTAGGACCACGCGGGAAGCACTAGCTTTCAAATAAAATCATCAAAATCGGTTCACCCAGTCAAAACATCGTCGAATTGATGAATTCAAGTTGTATTGTTGTGTCATATAAGAATATTCTAAAGGAATAAATAACTTAATTTTGTTATTGCTCAGTGAAAAAAAAAATGTCTACTTGAAAATAGGTACATATGTAGAGAAAAAAGCATTTTCTTTACTATTATTGGTAGTTTGTAAATAAAATCTATGTTTTACTAACTTGATAAATAAATTTCATGATATTGTTTTATCATTTTTTTATTTTGTGATATTTTTTTACCTAGCCTTTATTTTTAATCTTTTTTGTAGATCGTTTAATTTCTTACGAGAATGTATGTATATTGGTTTTTTTATCAATATTATTCGTTTAATCGTAATAAAATTTATAATAATCCCCTTATTATGTATATGTGAAATCAAAATAAAAAATAATAAAAATTAAGCGGTGCCATAAATGACAGAGAATTTTTCTCGGTGCCTAGAACATTATTTTTACTATAATTTAAAAAACAAAGAAAAAATATATATTTTACCACATCTCATTATATATATATATATATAATAAAACTATAATTTATCGCTGTCTGTACATTGACGATACATGAGAAAAATATTTTTGAAGACATCCAAAAACAAAGATTTTTAAAATTTTTGATTGTTTGTTAGTTTGTCTGTGCGTTTGAGCATGCTAATTTCAGAACTGGCTTAACCGATTTAAATGCGGTTTTCACTGTTGTACTTTGGCAATCTTTCATTATCAATTAGTATCTTATTTTGTGTTTTACTTAAATCGGTACATATAATAAAATTACAAAATATTGCGTGCGAGAATTTTGCCATAAAATAAGTGATTTATTAAATTGGCTGTGACTCTAGCTGTTAACTTATTGTATGGACATAGTTTACTATGTGACTACTTCACGAAAATAATTCAGATGAGAAAATAAATAATACTACAAGAAAGCATAGCTGCGAGGGGTCGCTAAAATAAAATAAATACAAATTCAAGAGTAGAAGAAAATCTATAAGAAAACACTGTCTCAAAAAGGAAATTTTTAACAAAAAAATTAATAAAATGGTCGTGGTGCAGTGGCACATCGTGTGACTGTAACGAGACGGTTGTGGATTCGATTCTCTTTTCTTTCTGAAAATTTTCATTGCCTTCCCCAGTAAATAGACAAATATTCAATAATATTTCGAAAAGCGGATGGAAAGTGGGAAACGAAGTGTCCTAACATCGGGTTCCCTCTGCTCACACTACTTTACAATATTGTCCTTGCACTTCCACCTCTGGTGTCACAGTGTCTGTATATAAGGAAAATGTATAAGTAACAAAAAACTACATTTGTAATACATTGTTTTTAACAACTTAATATGTATATACATATATTTACTATACGAATTCGCCTCATATAATAAAACAAAAATTATCGAACAATATCGATGTCCAAGGCAGGAATCAAATTATCAAAAAAGGCAGGAAAAAACCACAACCATGATGTTTGTACACAACATGCGAATGCATATCGATAGATGTACGCTTATTATTTACTTTATATTCACGGCCGTTTTCAGAGATATTGCGTGTTTGATGGCATAACTCAACTCCGGCTTGCATTGGGCAAGTCTATATAGATTTTACTACGTCGCGAAATTCGTTTGTATCTGTAATTAAAATTACCTCGAGTACATAAAATACGTTTTATGTCATAAACTCTCAGGCACGTATTTATAAACCGCTATCAACTCTGAGAAAGGTCTTGAGATGGCGTTTTCATTAATCAAGTACAATATATGAAAGATCTCAAAATCGATCTCAGGTTTGCAGCGATTTTTAAAATCAGCTCGTATATTAGTAATTTATTAGATAGTAGTTTTATTAGATACTTTATATATATTAGTAATTTAAAAATACAACTTAGTAAGTTATAGTAATCATATTAACTGGATATCCCCATTTGTAGATAGATTTCCTTATGATGACAGCAAACGGGTATTTTTTTACATATAAATGTAGAATATTATAATATTCACTCGTAATTGCGATTTATAGTACGATAAAATGCTAAATATTCATTATTATTAATACTTCGTTGGCTTCGTTATTTTAAGTAGACTTAGAAATATATCAATTTTTTTATATATACAATAATATCTAAATATCTAACAATAAAGCTTTGTAGCTGGTAAACTTTTATTTTATTGTATGTGTTGCATATAATGGTCACAAAACATCTTATACTACTTTTCGCTTATTGATTTTTCTTTTCACGGTGCTTAACGCTGTATCCTGCATACACAGGCAGAGGCAACAAAGTGTAAAGACATTCTGTCTTCTATTTTTCGCCCAAATTTCAAGACATTGTATGTTGCCTGAACTCAATGCCGGCTCCAACTTTTTACCAGTTCGAGAAAAAAAATCATTTTCCAGAATTAAACCCACAAACACACGCCGTGCGGCTTCGACACAATGGACTGAGTAAATATTATCAGATATTGATATAGTTTCTTTTCTTCGTCCATATTTTTGTGATGTAAGAGAACCTGGAGAAGGAACTCTGAGGTCCAATTTCACATAACAAAGACCTTGACGGACTAGGCATATAAAAATATTCTAAATACACTTTGTTACATCACCTATATAGATACATAAAGACATTGAAATAAGAGTCCATAATTGATACAATAAACGGATATACCAATTTTATACAAAAATATAGCGTGTTCTTGAATAATTAAATGGAAAAATTAATCGGGCAAATAATTATGGATGGATGTTTATAACAAGATTGTATTGATTAATCCTCGCCGTCAACTTGGTTTTCATGTACTTTAAGATGTGAAATGAATTGGTTTTTTTTTCCTTTCTCGTTGGAATTTTGGAATGTTGGAATTTTTGTTGGAACTCTCTAACCATTTTATCTATCTAAGTTCAGTGGTATCTTATGTACGTTAATATAATAACGGTAGAGTTTTGTGTGATACTACTGATATCTATCACTGAGCAGTTTAATGTAAATCGACCTATGTCTATTAATGAGGATCAAACCTACTACCACGGTTTTAATGGTCAGATAGCCTCAGTTTAACTATACAATTTTATTATTTATCTAGTTATCAATAATCGCGTGTTATTTCTTAATACGATTTTTTTCTAACGAACAAGCAATTAAAAGTATATCATTAATTTGTATATAATTACAGTTTAAAGGGGTCGGTCGTTCAGATGACTTTAATTTTGTGTAATTATATTGTCTATTGTTTTTATGTTGAATGTCACGTGGTTAGCGTGTATTACAAAGGTTATGGATTTGATTAGTTGGGATTACTCTAGTTGATATAACTATTTTTATTTTGTATTTAAGTTGTTGTACTCCGCGTATAGTGTTAGGACCGTTACCTATTTTCCGTCCAATTTTCGAGACGTTGTTGAGTGGAGTAACTCAATGCCTTTGTTTATTTCAATGCCACTTGCGATAATGTCTTGTGAGTGACAGTGAGCAATTGAAAATATTTCTATCCCTCGAAAAGTAATCGAGCCCACAGCTATCGCACTAGTTTGCTCCTTTAAGAAAATATGCTGATAAAAAAATATGAGATTTGCTATATCAATCAAT
The DNA here is from genome assembly GCA_018230605.1 of Heliconius congener. Taxonomy (NCBI): domain Eukaryota; kingdom Metazoa; phylum Arthropoda; class Insecta; order Lepidoptera; family Nymphalidae; genus Heliconius; species Heliconius congener. The sequence continues at coordinate 5,821 of DWAO01002707.1, read as the reverse complement.
ACTTGTTATACTTATTTCTGAATAGCAAGGTAGACAAAAAGGACCTAATGTCAAGACACTTTATTAACCAAGATTTTTTTTTCGAATTTAAGACATTACATACAGAATAGTGGAACCTAACACAGCATGCTTTGCCTTTTAAAGATCAATGTATAATTTGGAAACATACATTAGATTCCGAAGTTCCCTCTGCGTACTATGTGCAGTATGATGCTATTTATTAAAATAAATGTATAAATATTTTATTCGATAGATTTGGATCTTCTTCTAACGTTTTTCTGCTGTGACAAAAGTACCGAAGTGTCAAAACAAGTGCTGGATTTACATTACACTTTGCGTACTTTGTTCGTCCCTCTCTTCAAAGACCGAGCGTTCGATCAGAGAATTCTTAGCATATTGAATACAGTGTGAGTATTTTAATATATTAGGTGCAGTTCCTTTTTTCCAGGTATTATAGTTGGGTAGGTAGAGAGAACGTGGTGTTAAAAAACTACGTTCTCCGATCTCCACCGAGTGTTCGAGATATCGCGTGTTGAGACAGTGCGACCCATCTCACGCCTTCTTTTGTCACGCCTTGTTTTGTTACCGGAACGAGGAAATGTAAATAATTCATCCATCCGTGTGGTAATTGAACCCACAACCATCGTGTTTATAGTGACGTTATGGTCATTTCAACAAAAGTTTGCTGCACCACGGTGTTTTCAACAATGAAGACTTGACTATATATCTTTGTTTTAGTAATATATTTAGTTTTTTGTATGTACATAAATTGTCATTCTTTAGACTTACGTATAGTCTGTAGAAACTTAATTGGAGTATGTAAAAAAAAATGTGCGTTATAAGTTAATATTTAATGTACTGTAAGTTTCCCTTGAAATAAAATATGTTTTACAGACTAATAGCGCCCCTCACAATGCCAACAATACATGGATATAGAGCAATCTACTGTCGATTATTAGATACAGATGTTAGAAAATTTATTTTTCCGGATGTGATTCGGACATTTATGATGATCTTTGATTTATGGCAATATGGAGAAGGCACTTGGCCTGGGTAAGATTTTGGCCCCTTTTTTACGATCACGCTGTATCCCGCATATAATAGAGAAGCAGAGGGAACTTACCTGAAAAAAAATTGTGGATACATACGTATATAGATTGTAATGGTTTGATTGGTTGACTGTTCGGAGCACTTATAACCGTAACTTAATTATCCCGTAAGTGGAACTGTATATTGCGTTAATATTAAAATGACTGAGTCATCTTTAAGTGTATGAAAATTTGAGATTTTAGTTACTTTTTCAGCTTCAGGATATGATAGCATCCCATACTAGCGTCGGGGAATCTAATGTGAAGTAGTTCCAATCCAATAAAGACACTTTCATTTCCCACTTTCAACTGAATTCTTGAGGCATTGCGGATTGAGTGGCGGAGCTCAACGCCGCGTTTTTGCCTCGTTAGCAGAGCGAAGAATAAGTGACCCGCACAGTGACGGTCTCAAGGCTACCACTTATTATTTACTGCTAAATTGTCTTAAAATTTAAAAAAAAAAACTTCCTAATAACTAGCTGATAGATTAAATTTTTTATTGCTTTGCGTATGTAAGTTCAAAAAAGGTTGAACCCTTTTTGGTACAACGATCACCTCTAAATCTTAACAGTGCAGTAATATCATTTCTGAATATATATTTTTACATAATTAAGAAACTTTAGACCTATTTAATTTAATTTTAATTTGTTTCAGTTTCGTGATAATGATAGACATGGACCAAACTAGCATTGGTCATATAACCAGGTTGGATGTAATGACGGTACGACAGCTATTATACTTTCTCCAGGTATATAAAAACAAAAAGTTTTTTGTTATACGCGCTAGTCTCTGGTACTATTGTTCTACAGCCTCTGAAAGATAATATTAAGCACCACTCAAGGGCATTAGCCAATTCATGGCTTTTGCTAGGATATGTTTCAATATAGTTGACTGGTGAAAAAAACAGACACTTTGATCAATAAATCAGATTCACGCTGTATCCCGCACATAGCAGGGTAGGCAAAGGGAACCTAGTGTTAAGACCCTTCGTTTCCTACTTACTGCCGAATTCTGGAGGCATTGCGTGTTAAGTGGCGGATCTCAACGCCTTATTCGATAGATATATTCGATATACAATACCTAAAGAAATCGATTTAAAGGCAGTCAATTCTCATAATGATAATAACAATTATTCACTGTTTCTCATGATTCATGTGCATTTTATACACATTTTCATAGCACTAGCCTTATAAGCCTTATAAGCCTTATAAGGTTTTATAAAACACAAATAATAGAAGTTTACAATTTCTTCGGGTAAAAAATTATTAATCATATTTTCTGGTTATGGCCCCTTCATTTTTTTTAAATTTAATCTGTTTAAAAAAGATTTTTAGTTTGAGGTTATTTGGATTGAAATAAAAAAGTACAGGCGTACTAACAATAAACAACAACAGAAATAGATTATTAAAGAATATTAGCCACTTTTCTTTTTTCCAAAAAAAAACACAAATTCCCTAATGTACCCTACCCATAGATGTGTTGATCCGTCGATCGAGTTACACCTTGTATATTTATGAGCCTTAATGTTTAATGAAATGAATAGAATAGGCTATCGTGGCGTAGGAGCACTTGTATGGCTTTAAACGGGACGATTGTTTGTTCGATTCCCACTAGAGGAATGAAATTTTTAATATTTTCATTTCCTCGCTCTGGCAAAGCAGCAAAGCGTGGCGTTGAGTTCTGCCACTTAACACCAATGCTTTGAGAGTTCAGCAGAAAGTTAGGATCGGTTTTGTTTTAACACCAGGTTCTCAGGTTCCATATGGCTACTATGCTACGTGCACGGGACACAGTGTGAAGCTATATAAAATTTGTCCGGCCCAAACAAAAAGATATATACGTGTATATATGAAATAACATATATATAACCACTCGTAATTTAAATTATTTTGGTGCTTTTTACAGGAATGCATGTTAATAAAACTTAAAGAAGTACATTTTTTAAATGCACCGCCGTTCATGGACAAACTGATGATGCTTCTCAAACCTTTCATGAAGAAGGCTCTGTTGGACATTATAAGTATCCATGAGCGTGGTTCCCAAACGTTGTATAAATACGTACCTTTGAAGTCGTTACCCAAAGAATTTGGTGGTGAATATAAGGACCATGTTACTTTACGAGGTATTTCATAATAATGATCATTTTGACGAAAATAAGTGAGGATGGGTTCCACCGTACAGTAAATTATAAAATATTTCCAAAGTGGGCAATAGAGTGTCTCAACACTAGTTTCCCCCTTACCTTGCCATAGGGACATGTCGGTTTGCACGTACATGCACTCAAGGTCACATTTTTCGCACAATCAGAAGAATAACAATAATCACCCGAGTATACTTCTCAATATGTTCAATAACTTACATTTGAGGCCAGTGGGACAAGCGCGTGACTGTAACCACGGCGTTTGTGAGTTCGATTACCACTTGGGGGAGTGAAATACATATTATTATGTGGTAACGAGGCAAAGTGCGCATTTAATTCCGCCACCCCACACGCAATGTCATCAGAACATCACAGAAAGTGGAGAACGTAGTGTCTTAACACTAGGTTTCAAGGTTGCCTCTGACTACCTTCATATGTGGGGGATATAACGTGAAACTGAAAAAAAGACATATTGGTTACATTATTTGTACAAATCTGTTAAAGTGTTAATAATTTGTTAAAATATTATTTTTTAGATGAGATTATACATCGTATAGAAGCCAACAAACAATTCTTCAAAGAGGAAAATCTCCATCGTGTCAACGAGACACTGCGGCCTGGCGGCAAAAAAACTGTAGAAGATCTATTTGGTATACAGGGTAGCTTCAAGAAATTGGATATTGATTGAAATTTTTATACTATATACGAACTTTTATACTATATATTTTACCTATCTATTATATATTTTAATCGTTTTGGTGGCATTTTTATGAAATATGAATGAAGTGAATCGTCTTAACACTATGTTTTTTGCTTATAATTGAAAATTAAAATATATAGGAGAATATTGGAGCATTTGGTGTCTCATAGAATAAAAGTAACACTAGAAGTATAATGTAAATCCAGAAGGTCATTATCAGTGTTTGTAAAAAATTATATAATAAATACTAAATTTATATATATTTTTTCTGTGTTTGTATTATTTAATTTTAGTATTTTGTATGTAGTTTTATTTATATTTAGTATTTAGTTTTATTTATTTTTAATATTTTATATCTGTACTAATAAAAAATACTACTAGAGAAATTGTATATTTATTAACAACTACAATTTTATTATTATTGTGCGTGTTTGAAAAAGGTAAAATTCATTTATGCATCATGAATTGCTCTCATTGATTATTGCCATTATGGCGATTATATTTAGTATTTTTTATTTTATTACTTATGAAATTTAATCTGAGGAATGTTAAAATATAAAAATATTTTATTCATTTTTTTTTATCTCACGCTGTATCCCGCACATAGCATGGTAGTTAGAGGGAACCTAAGCAGCTTAGTGTTATGACATTTCAATTTCTATTATCCCACTTCCGTTCCCCACTTTCCGCAGTATTCTTGGGATGGATTGCGTTTTGAGTGTCGGAACTAAACGCCGCGTTTTGCTTTGTTAAGTTAGTATGTAGAATATTTTTTTATTATTTAAATAATTGTTAATTGACGGGAAGTTCAATCCACGCAAAAATCGCGTTCAAGTTCACTACACTTTTGGCATATAAATTAGCATTAAATAAAAAACTGCAACTTTCTTTTGATATTTTATTAATTCTTTCTTAGAAAAATGTTTAGTTATTGTTAACGACAAATGCGAAAATATTGCAATCTAGATGGAAGCATCAGCTTTTCCAGAGTTTGATGAAATAAGGGCACATAGAAAAACAGACTGACAAAAAAAAATTAAATTGTTAGTTCGTTTGTTTTGTTATTGTGTAAATAACTATATGCACTTGGAAAAACATGGCTATTTTTAATTCACAGACAGACGCTTCAATTTTATTTATATGTATAGACTACATTGTAGAGACCAATTTTAGAGATTATGATTTGCGAAATTGCGAGTGTCAATAAAGCCAGGACAATAGTCAAAATTCAGACCGACGCCATATTGTCAAAATTGAAAAAAAAACGACACCCTAAACAAGTATGCTTGAATAAGTATTCAAAAATTATTTTAAGCAAAAATTATGAATTTATCATAATTTTTAGGTTTCCGTCACCTCAAGCGCAAATAAAATAGAAATTTTATAAGATCTTTAGTTACGAGATGGTGTGGAGGTATCAAGTTGAAATAAATATTAAATATTCAGGCCTACGGTACCTCTGGAATATAGAGAGTGATAGAAATAAAACCTCTATTGACTCAGAAGCTTGAAATACACAAATGTTTATTTAGGTGTATGAGTATTTCTACCGTAATTTATTAAAAAAACACAGTAGCCCAAGTACTTTGTAAAATATTCAGGATTGTGATTGGAAAATATCATATAGGTTTTGGTGATGCGGTGATTAAAGTTAACAAACTTAAATTTGCACTTATATACACTTATTTTGTATAAAATGAAAAAAAAATGTATGTATATAAAATTTGTATAAAATGAAAAAAAAATGTATGTATATAAAATTTGTATAAAATGAAAAAAAAATGTATGTATATAAAATTTGTATAAAATGAAAAATAAATTTTGAGGCCAGTCGCAGCGGCACGAAGTGTCACTGTAAAACCGACTGGTTGTGGGTTCGATCGCCACTCGAGG
>DWAO01002706.1:0-15411 GCA_018230605.1 Heliconius congener | reverse complement strand
GAGTCTGCCCATGCGTGTTGCCATTGCTGGCGACGTGACTCTACCACACGTAATAACGATATATGTTCTGTAGACTAGTCGTAGCGCTAAGGCACAAAGTGTGACTGTAAACGTGACTGGTTGTGGGTTCTATGCCCACTCAAGAAAATGTAATATTTATTTAAATTTATAGTTCCAATTCTACGCTTTGGTGTCGGGGCAAGGTGTGGTGTCGAGTTCAGCAGAATTCGGCTGAAAGTGGGGTACATAGTGTCTTAACACTTGGTTCCCTTTGCCTACTATGTTTTGTGCAGGTTACAGCGTGAAGCTGATTTTTTTTTTATATACATACCTATACCTATACAGTTTAGAATAGAAAAATGTTAAAAGGTATATACAGTTTAGAATAGAAAAATGTTATTTATTCCATACTTTCATACGGAGTCGGTACTATTTTGTAACGTATTTTTCTTAAAAGCCTTGAGCTTCTGCTTTGGGTTTGCAATCAGTCGCCGCCCAACCCCGCTCGCAAATGTTTGCTGTTGAATCGAGTGCATAGCAACGCAAAATAGATTTACTACCAATATTATCCGTTCGAGACAGCTATTTTATTTGGTTTTGGTTTAAAAAAAACTTTTTTTAGCAAGTCCAACCAAAACGTCAATAAGTGATACCTAAACATATTTAATTTTAACATATTAAGGTATTACTTATTAACGTAATTTTGTATGCAAAAAATATTTATTAAAGATTCAATCCAAACAAAGAATCGTATGTCAATATTTAGAATAACATAATACAACTTATAAATAAATATAACATCACTAATATCCCCCACACAAAAATAATGCTGTTTAATCCACTACTAACTAAGAAATTACCTACATATATACTAATATTCGTTAGGTTCACGCCTGACAATACACAACTCCGTTGCAAATTAAAATATCTTAATAGATCGATAAGCCAAAGAACCTCTAGATCCATTAAAATATTCAAAGTGAGTGAAACAATTTAAAATTGTTACAACATATTTTTATAAAAGCAAGTTTACGAAATAGTTTTATATCAGGAAAATTTAAGAAATTACTTAAAATAAAATACAACAACTACTTACTAGACTTTTATTATAAAAGCGGAAGATAACTATTACAACATAGGCAAAGTGGCTTTTCAGCATTCCATTTCGCTATTTAAAATTCCCTTAACAACCGGAAGGCCATGAAAGAGGCAAAAATTTAGATGAAAAATCCCTATTATTCTCGCTTAAACACAAGCTTTTTTTGTGTAGAGGCGATGAGAGCACACAAGTCCCACTTGATTTTCAGAGAGCATACAACAAAGGAACACATCTCCAGGTATATTTCCAGGTAGCATCATTAGATCGTGTACTACAACAACACTTTTATTCAGCAGATAAAACACGCCCTCGGGCATTCGTTACGTCGAACTCGCATCACATCCCAGAGCGCCCTCATCCACTATTCGTCTGCTTTTTTAAACTATATATACATTTTTAATACTATTTTAAGGTTCCGTTTATAAGGTAAAAACGGAACCCTTATAAGATTATCACTCCGTCTGTCAAAACCGTTTATCTCAAGATCGCGTGGAGGTCTCAAGCTGAAATTGATATGAAATATTCAGGTCTATGAATCCCTTCAAGCACAAAAAACATCAAGCTAAGTCAAAGCAATCAAAAGATACGAGCTATTCATAGATTTTTCAGCTTTTTGTATGATTCGCCGCGCAATCAAAACCTATAGGATATTTCTCTCTACGTAGATTTTTGAAATTTTGCACGAAGTGAGAAGTTACAATACAAATAAAGAAACAAAATCAAAAAGTTAAAATTTCTAGATATTATAAGAGTTATTACAAACTTACTATGTGTAGTATTCATTTCATACAAATAAATGCATATTCACTGTTTTATGCAAACCAAACTTTGTCAACTTTCATAAGTTGTACTTTCCGTTTACCTATAATCATGAAGTTGATATGAAAGTCTCGGTGGGCAAGTCCGACTCGCACTTAATCGTTTTTTTTTAATTAAAATAATCAATCAAAATAATCAACGTGTGGTTATAAAACCAACGGTTGTGGGTTCGATTCGCGTTCAAGATAGTGAATTATTTAATATTTTTATTGGCTCGCTCCTGCTTCCTAGGTAACAAAACAAAGCGCGGCGTTGAGTTTCGCCACTCAGCAAGCAAAGCTTCAAAACTTCACTAGAAAATGAAGAACAGAATGTCTTAACGCTAAGTTCCCTCTGCCGACCTAACCATATGCGGGATACAGCAACCTAAAAAAAAACTGAAATTAGGCAATATAAATCATTAAGCAGCATAAAGGATTAATTCCGATTCGAAAATTTTCAGTTTAATCACCCCACAACATATTGGCATTCAATTAAACTCGTAGTATTCACATCGTTAATTGCGAAATCTCTTTTGATGTAAACCGTCTTTGTTTCTTCGTGGAAACAGTAGAGTATTATTTGTTAATGATTAAATCTGGCACTTTTCACTCAATGCCTTCTCGAAATTACAATGTTGAAATGTAAATGTTTGACTTCGAAAGTGAATTGTACGCTAGTAATTTTTGCAGAACACAAAACGCTATAGAAATTGTGTTTAATTAACTTTTGTTTTTGCTTATTCCGCATATGTTTGGATTTCTTGCTTTGTTATCGTTAAGTATTATTAGGTATATTTTTATATCATTTACAATTTCTTATAATAATATATAAATGTCTTAACAAATTCAAATGGACATATGTTAAATTTATTGTTTAGAATTAGGCTATATTTAACGTAGTCTCTGAAAACTGTCTAACAAATTCGCTAACTAAACAACTACTTAGTTAATTTTATCACAAACCGATATACGAGTAAACAAATATAGTTTCACAAAGGCAAATATAAATATAAAACTGGAATGAACGTTTAAATATTTACAACATTCGTCTTATATTTAGACATAACCATATATCAAGAATAGAAACACCTTCGACAAACAACGCCCTTCTTTTAGCTATAATTTCAAATTAAGCGAACAGATACAAGTATAATAAATCAAAAACAAACACCTACATAATAAATAGAAACATTACCCTAAAAGCGATTTGAACCGATAACCATTAGTATAACTTTACATAGCGCAACATCATAGCCATGTTCATATCGCAACTAGCCCCCATCGTGATACTTTCAGTGAAGTACCCTCCACACGTCCGTATCCCGGAGAGGAGACTTATCACTAGCAACACTATTATCACGTAGTCTCCACTTTAACAATGACTTGAACTACGCAACCGAGATTAAAAACAACAAAAGTCAACTTTCCCGTTATTGTAACAAAGCACCCAAAGGTTCCTTAAGTGTACTTCGGTTTATCCAAATGTGTTGTATTGCAGGTTTAGGCTTTCGCCACACTACAACTTTTTTTTTATTTTATTTATAAATATCTATTTAGAAAACGTACAGTTTCCAAGAGGTGCAGATTCAAATTGCGCTGTGTACAATTTTTTATACGCTTTCTAAATAAGTATTGATTTATTTAATCCTTGAAGATTCACTTGTTGACCTTGCTATAAATTTAAGCTAAAATTAAACCTGGTAGTGAAATAGACTGGAAATATTTGCTATAGAATATATTAGTTTTCGTGCAATAAAAACAAGTATCTATTATTCTATACAGTAATAAAAGTAAATTGCAATATAATTTTAATAATGTAAATACTTTGTTACTACCATATTGTTGGAATAAACCAAAACCAAAAACATTTTAACGTATTTTAGATCGTTAATAAACAAATATATTATTTATTTTATTTTTATTAATTAATCTTAATTAAATAAAAAAATTAAATTAATAAAGCCTTAATCTATCAACATACCGTACGTAAAAGTCCTAAGAGCACTCCAGGTTATCCAAAGATTACCTCCCGTACTTCAGGCACGCACCCTATAATGGCTGTGCTCATTAGCGCTGTTCAAGAGCCCTCCATATTAACAGTTAGCAAACTTAACAATGTACACAACAGTAACAACAGCACCAACAAGTTTCTGTGCTGCACAGTTTTTAATGGAACTTTCCTATTCTAAAAGTTCTAAAAACATTTTTCGAGTAAAATATTGTTTGAGTTTAGTAACGAGCTCGCCGAGTTGGATCTTCTTTCGCATAGTGTTGTGCAATAATTTTTAATAATGCTTTATCTGTTTTCTTTTTTTTTCGTATAGATTTAATATTTTGTCGTCATTTACTGTTTTAGTAAAAAAATGTTATTTATTTCCAATAAATATTAAGCAAATTAAATGATATTGAAAACAGAAACAATTGGAAAATAAAATAGTAAATGATACCAATTATATAAAAAATTAAGGATTTGAAGGCCTTAGTGTTCTATGTATTTTGTTCCAATTATATAAGTATGTAGCAACTGTACAAAACACTACAAATTATCGAGTTTCTAAAAAATACTGTTTTCTTCGGACGATAAATAGAAAATGGAGGATGGCTTATTGCTGCTGGTGAACTAGCATCGCTACAATGGCTACATATGCTAAATCGTGACCTGCACCTGTTCTCAATATGACGATTGTTTTACAACAAAACTTAGGTATGAAAACTTGTAAAGAAAGTGAAAAAGTCAGACCAAGAACGTGCGAATGTAAACGCGACAGGTTATGGGTTCGATTCCCATTCGACAAAATAAAATATTTAATATTATAATTTTTCTCACTCTGCAAAACACAGCGTTGAAATCCGCCCCCGATCGACTCTGATTACTCTGGCATATGCGGGATACAGCGTGAAGTTAAAAAATATATCAAAACAAATTCTCATATTGTCTCATTTAATTTTTAATTTCAATCCTCAAATGAAACAACCTTATAATGCGCCGGCTCATTAGCATTAAGCTCGAACCGCGGCATTAAGATTTTACAAACAGTTAAATAAACAGTAGATAGCAAAGTTTTCTTCGTTTCATAATTTCGCTCTTCACATTTTATAATTTTAATTTGAATACAATGCAGGTGGTTGCATGAAAAGTAACTGGAAATTTTGTATTCTATGATATTAATTATTTACGTATTTAACAGTTTTGTTATTTACAAGGCCGTCATGGTGCAGTGGATATGGTTGATGGTAAATGCATTGGTTGTGGGTTTGAATCCCATTTGGGGGAATTAAATTTTTCCGCTCTGGCAAGATAAAGCGCGACAAAGTTACAAACATGGCTGCCATCAGTCAAATCAACGTACAGCTAGATTTCCTACATGAAACCTATAGGTGGCTATTTGTTAGAATTTATTTAAAAACATCGAATTATTTTTTATAACTGTAAATATTACAGAAAGTACTTTAGGTAGGTAACATATAATTTTTAATTTGTGGACATCTAAAGAGAAATTATATATGTTACGTTATTTAAAATCCATCGAAATAAAACATTGATTTATAGTTTTAACATATTTTTAAAGTGTCATTGCACACTTAAGAAAGAAAAATACTTATTTAGAAAACGTATAAAAATATGAACGTAGCGGGACTCAAATCCACGTCTCCTGGAAGCCGACCGGAAGGCGCAGGTTCGAGTCCTGCTACGTTCATATTTTTATACGTCTTTTAAATAAGTATCAATGATGTATAGATTATTTTTCAAATATATGCATTATTATACACACAAGCTAAAAACTTAACAGGAAATGTAATTAGAATAACTATTAATATAAGAGGTATTCATTACTTAAAGCAATTAACGTTGGATATGGCGTTAGTGATTTTAATCGACGACAATTCTGAGTTGCCGCTAACGAGTACGTTCGCAGGTGTTACCGGGTATTAGCCGAGCGTGAAATTTAGCTCCTTTATAGTTTCTTGAAATTTCCCAATTGGATAATATATACCTATACATTTATATATAGCTTCATGCTGTATTCCGCATATCGCAGAGTAGGCAGAGGGAACCTGGTATTACGACACTCCGTTCCCCATTTTCCGCCGAATTCTAGAAACGTTACGTGTTGTCGAACGCCGCCTTTGCGTCGATGCCAGAGCGAAGAAATGAAAATATACATATAAATATTTCATTTCTTCGAGTGGGGATCGAACACTCAACCATCGCATAACAGTCTAGTGCCCTGGCGCTACGACGCGACGGCCAGGCTGAAGGAGAAGGCCATGTATAGGATTTTATTTATACAGTTACAAATAGTAATAGTTAGCCTAATAATAGCGTATAACTCTATCACATTTTTTTACAGAATAAACTTTTGATTCCTCGTCGTCAATGTTTGGATGTTTATTTCAAATTCACCTAAAAATTACTTAACGGACTTAGACGAAATTTTATCTTTAAAATTTATGTAAAGATTTTTTTAATTGGGCTATAATATTACAATAACAACTAATAACTGAATACTGAAAAAGACAATGTATTTGAATATCATTTTCTATGCATTAAAAACGTGATTATTTATTCAACAAAGGGAATAGTTATGAAAAATCTCAAGACGATCATAGCGGTAAGCTGCTTTTCTACGAAGCGATTTAAGCGAGAAAATTATTTTTACAGTTATCGCGACGCGACGGGGCAACGAATTAATATTTCAATCAAGTATAACGCTACCATGTTCCGCGAGACGGTGAAAGACCAGGAACGTTTGGCCCCCGCTAGGGAACCTACTTGTTCGCTTTTATTTTAATGTCAAGTATCAAGATAAAATGGGGAATATTATCATTCTGTATAATATCCTTCTGGATTGCAGAGTAGATTAAAACAATGGACGTGCTCGCAATATCGAAAGCGATGCAACCCTTCGGGTGCGTTTTAATTGCAGGGGTCGGCTCACGAAGAAAATGTTTCGCCTTAACTCTTAAACTGGCTGAACAGCTCATCTAGTGAATACCACAAATGGAGCGTGCTGCAAATTTCAATTTTGTTTTGGGATAGGGAATATAACTACGAAACGCTCTGTATTTAAAGTAGATTTGAGTCCAGTCGTAGTGCAGGGGCATAAAGTGTGCCTGACAACGCGACTGATGTAGGTTCGATACCCACTCGAGGAAGTGAAACATTTATTTATATTTTTATTTTTATTTCTTCGCTCTAGTGTCGAGTTCCGCCTCTCAACACGCAATGCCTCCAGAATCAGCGAAAAGTGGGGAACCGAGTGCATTAACACTAGGTTCCCTCTGCCTACTCTGCTGTGCATGTGAGGTAGATGGGTATAATGGTTACGAATTTAAATTTTCGATAAAATATTTAGATTTATACTTTAGGTATTCCTAAAACAAAGACAGTGTGCATCGTCAGCTTCCGCTACTAAGCAAGTACTTTGAAGAAAATGAAGAATTAAAATTATGTGACCCAGATCACAAAACGCAAGAAAAACAAGATTAGAATGTTAAAAACCTGCAACTCTTAATTAGTCAAATATCATTTCATAATGAAATATTTCATATTTATACAATTTTCCACATTTCAAAGTCTTAGTATAACTATAGAAATCTATGTCTATAGAAATTGTAATATTTAAATAAACGTATAATGAGAAAAGTAAAAAATGCCATTTAGAATTAAGGATCCTGACCCACTTCACAAGCCGAGAAGTCTCTTAGGTAATCGTAGATGGACCATAGACGCTTCAAATATTCTTGACTTTATTTTACGTTGAAAATTCAAGTCTTTGGAAGTAAAAAGATTTTATAAATTCTATGAAAACATAATGAGTTTAATTTTACAATTTATTAAACATCTTATGTTTAAAAATAACTGTAGGATCTAGAGCACTGAAGAATTTTGACTAACTCAAATCTAAGCAAGTTCCCTGGAGATAATGATTATATACTAATTATTAAAAAGAAACGTAAAAGATTAATTTTCAACAATATTTTTTTTGTCTATATTTACTTATTAATAATATGAATCAAAATAGACAAGTGAAGTAAGAAAACTATTCTTCATCTTTTTCCTGATCGTCCAAATTTGGTAATGTACAAAATAGTGCAGTTATAAAAAAATATAATAAAGTTAATCGTTCATGCTTCAGTTTTTCTATTTAAATGACTGTATCTTGATTATTTTGGAAATTCTTTATAATTGTCACAAAAGGATACGCTTTTTTTTATAATCTGTGTAAAAAACAATATCTCTTGTATAGTCTTGTAGTTATTGTCACTGATTAGTGAAAAAGAGAGGTTGAAAAAGAAAGAGGTTTTATTTTCTTACTTCGTTTGAAAGTCCTGTAAAAATAGTGTCAGCTGTTATAGAGGTTAGCCTGAATAAACAGACAAGCCAAAACCTTTATAAATGTTTGTTTGCGTTCAATTATCGTATAAATAACCACTTATTAGGCTATCGAAACAATATGAATATTTTGAAATCATAGACGGATCTTTAAATTTTTGTATATGCATATATGTTCTGACAGTTGAACATAAAAACTATAAAAGTTGGTAATAAAAAAAATCTATAATTAACCCTTCTTACAATTGATATATAGTAAAATACTTACAAATGCGAACCTAACTACAACTTCAAACCCACCAATACAATGGGAGTGTCAGCGCCCTCCATAAAAACTTAGATGCTCTTTTTAAATGGCTCTGTTCTTGAGATCCATTCGGTATTATACGCCGCAAACACAACAACTCTTGACTCTGAAAGGATACGTTGAACTCGGCGTTAAGGACTTTGGAATCTAGGCTTCTTATTAGTAGCACAAAAATTACTCAACAAAAAAATCTACGTTATGATCGATTGGTTTTTAGTAAACATTATTTTATTATTATATTTAAATAAGATTAACCATTTCTCATGGAGGGAAAATAAAACTAATACACCAACTTACATATTTTTTAATTCATATATAAAAGTTTTATAACTATTTATATACATATATACCTACATGTGTATTACAAACTTCTTAATAGATTTTTCAGTAGCATATACACTTTTATTCGTTCACGCTGGATCCTGCACATGACAGGGTAAGCAAAGAAAACCTAGTGTTAAGATTCCCCATTCACTCACTCACTTTCTGCCGAATTCTACAGGAATTGCGTATCGAGCAGCAGATCGCCGTGCTTTGCATCGACACCAAAGCGAAGAAATGAAAATATAAAATATTTAATTTCATCAAGTTGGAATCGAACCCACGACCCATCGTGTTTGAGGTCACACGCATTTGCCACTGCGCCAGAACTGGCCTCAGCTCAGCTATTACCGCTATTTTTTATTCGCAATATTCTTTACTCTAACCCATTCGATATGCAAGAATAAAATGCTTCTTTAGGTCTCAAAGTAGACTATGTGTTGGACGAGCACGTAGAGGTGGCATTAAATATGTCAACACAGCTATTCTCTACGTAAGCGCTAACTTCTTCCGATTTAACGACTTGGACTTTGCACGTTCATTTTATACGCGAATAAAATAATAAAATTATTTATATAATAAACAAAAATATTAATATTTTTATTTATATATATATAAAAAGTTAAAGAAGAAAAATTAGAGGCCGGTCATGGCGCAGGAGCACAAAGTGTGACTGTAGAAACGACTGGTTGTGGGTTCGATCCCCACTCGATGAAATGAAATATTTATTTACACTTATATTTTCATTACTTCGCTCTGGTGTCGAGGAAAAAGGCGGCGTTGAGGTCCGCCACTCAAGACGTAATGCCTCCAGAACTCGGCGGAAAGTGGGGAACGGAATGTCCGAACACTAGGTTCCCTCTGCCTACCCTGCTATACACGGGATACGGCGTGAAGCTGATTTAATATATATTTTTTTTTTATATAAAAGGATTGGGTAATATCCTCCAGAAAATTTGTCAATACCGTGGGGTTATTAATATTCTGTACTAAAGGATTTATTAAAAGACAATTTGCTGTAGCTCTAAGTGCCATTACGAGTGTACAATAAAAAAAAATATTATTAGCATTTTTAAATTGTTATTCCGCACTTAGGAAAACAATTCTTATTTGGGAAACGTATAAAAGTTTGAACGCTGTCCCAGAGGCTGAGGTTCAAATCCCGTTACGTTCAAATTTTAATACGTTTCCCAAATAAGTAAAAAATAAATAATTGAAATCAAAATCACAAATAACGTAAATATTCACTGCTTCCATTCATTTCCAATGCAAATAATTCTGTATTAACAAACGTATTACAATATATAGAGTTATTAATCACCGGTTCAATAATTTGTGTACCGAGCCACCATGGTACATACAAGTGTAGTATCATTCCCATTAAATAGGACATCATGAACGTGAAAGCCTTCATTATCAAAGGCTGGAAGATATAATTAACAAAGCATATATTGTGCACAAAACAGGGTGAGCAGAGGGAATCTAGGAAAATAGTGTTAAGACACTCAGTTCTCGTTAAACCGCTTCCGTTCTCCACTTTCCGCCTTGTGGGACTCAACGCCTTTTAATCATATTTTTACTCTCACTATAACATAAGCTCACCGAGTTCAAGAATATTATATTTGGCATATGGACAAATACAAGGACACTCTATTATCCTGCTCACTTATACCTCCTATCCTATTCTATTTATTTACTTATTATAATATAATTCTTTATCTCAAAAAGTGGTGTTATCTTAATGTAGCCTGCTCTGGAAATCGAACCAATTTTGGGCCTAAAATTTTACATTCATTTTATATATTTATACAACTTTTTTCATTTAATAATAATATAATAATAAATAAAAATTAATATTAAGTTATCCAATATAAATTATATTTCGATAAATAACCACAAAAAAAACCACATTGTCTTTTCTATTAAATTCCTAACTTTGTAGTTGTACTAGAACTTCTTTTGTAGCACTCTTGGAACCCATTATAATTATAACTTTAATTTATTAATTTATTATAATTTATCATAAAACATTTCATTTCACACAAAACAAATAAATAGAAAACATGGATTTTCATTGAATATCTTAAAAATATTGCAAAGAAGTCTTACTGAAAGCAATCCACATAAAAGCACGCAGATAACCAGAAAAGCCAGTGCATATTTAATAAACATTGTTACGTTTATTATATCTTAGATGTTGTTAACTTATCTGAAACGAGTACCTGTAAAATATTATGTTTTTCTTTAAATATAATAAATATAAAATAATATCAATTTCTACTTAAAATGTACTGTACTAAGTCATTAGCTTCTCAATGAATATTTTGTATACAATGAATTCTATATATGAGCAAAAAATATATTAGAAGACTAACAGTCTTCTTATTGATAAGCTGTTAGTTCTGCTGTCTAGCAGTGAAAGTGAAAGAGGTTGCTTCAACTAAATAATATTTAAAGGCATTTTTCTCGTATATTACATTTATTTTATAATGTATGTAAAAGTAATAATAATTATTTTTTTTAAATACCTTAATATAGATTTGTAATGTTTTAAACATTACTAGGGCTTCCAAACAAACGTTTTACTTCTTATGTCAATTGTTTGTCAATGTGTTTTTCTAAATTTTTCTAATTATTTTAAAATTTATGCAGCCATTAAGAAATGTGTCCGTCGTTTCATCATACATCATTAGTCCATATATACCGAAGAACTGGTACAAAAAGATTGATCGTCATTGAAAATGTAATAATTCGACGTGGAAACGTGAATGTCGTAGGAGGACATTGTTAGATATGCGATGACGGGTACTAAAGATTTGAATAGGAAAGCAACATTAGCCAATCCAACAATAATTTTCCTATATAAATTGTATTTCAATAAATAATCACTCAAAAATTTTTGTATGGTATTGTCTTTTCCATTAAGTTCCTCACTTTGTAGTACTAGTAGAACTTATTTTATAGTACTCTTGAAAACCATTATCATTGTAACGTTTACAGTTATTGTCACAATATTAAACAAAAACGGATCAACTACTCAATTTTAGCTATATAAACTCAATTTTTCCAAATACATTAAATAAATTTCATATGATCATTGCTTTATACAGTACAAGCGTAAAAACGAAATACATAAAGGAATAATGCTTATAGTATTTATATTATATTTTTTCAAGCATTTTAAGTATAGAGACATCATTCTGAATACGAATCACAATTGTTACACATTATTTCTCATAAATACAACGTTCTACTATAGAAATGTCAAAGTACATATCAACTGTAGCATAAAATACGAGTATTGTTCACATAATGTGCTGTTCACTTTTCGTAATAATTTTCTACTCTTACATAATAAATGAATAGCTTCACGCCGTATCGCTTAAGAGCTAGACAGAGATAATGTAGACTTGCCACTTGTTTTTCCATTTACACGATTGCATAATTTTTATTATACATTAAACGTCTAACATATTACTTATGCAAAGGATGAGGATTTTTGTGGAGGGGATAAGTTATACTTAATGTTTGCCAAAAATTAGTGGGAGCAGTCGGGCGCGTCTGTCTAGTTTTGTCAATTGTATATAGCAATAAAGCTAACGTGGCTCAGCACTAAACACAAATGTTAACGATGGTTGCGGGTTGGATCCGCGCTTGCAGAAAGAATTATTTTTGTTCAAGATAAAGTTCGACATTATAGGTTCTTTAGGTTTACCTTTCTATTTTGGAGATAAAACATGGATACAGCGTTCTTATTTTTTGGATTCAAAAAATTGTACACTTTTGCCAAAAAAAATAAATTATAATAATATATGTACGTTAATTTCTCTACTTTTTATTTTTTTTATCATTCAATCCTTTAGAGTACAGGAAAGCTATGCTTTATTTACCGTACTAATATTTTTTGTTTTAATCTGAATAAAACAATCGGCTTAGAGATACTGAAGATATAAAGTTATTGAGTATATGATTATACTAAAATAATACTAAGATTTTTTTTTTCTTTGAATAAACTCATTATTTTGTTTTAGCAAATGTAATAAAAATATTAAAAATTCCTTATTTCCTTGTTTTTTCTTGTTTTATTTTCGCTTAATCCCACATATGGTTCTCTCCAGTTAGAAGAGAACCAAACGTCGAGGCATTCTACACTGTCAACCCAAATCGAGAGTAGTGTCGGAAATAAACATTGAAAATATTTCTTTATAAAGTAGTAAAATTATTAAAATTATTTTAAATATATTTAAATACACATACCTATATATTTTACAATTTAACCCTTAACTACATTTGCAATTTAAGCTTCCTTCGTATGGTAGCTTTCAACTCCAATATGCATAAAATACATGTATGCATATTTTTCTGTTCATTTTATCATAATGAAGAATAATCAACGAAAAGGCATATATTTATGAAAAAATGTAAATAATGATGGTCTTTGTGTCTATCCACCGTATGTGGCATATTGACACTTTTTTACAGAAATTGATCACGTCACAATCTCTCTTTGTGATAGTATAAAAATATATAATATCACTAATATGATTATATACTTACTAGTTACGGTAGATACTTATTAGTTACGGCATTGACTACTGTCACAAAGACAGTTTGTAAAGAGAAAAAAATATCGACAAATAATTAAAAGTAATATAAGCGATTTTGTGTTTTCGATCTCAAGGACAATATCTTGTCGGCAACGAGATTACAGCGGAGCACTGGTCTGCTCCGCTCGCTGCATTGGGCCGAGTTCAAAACTTATTTACAAAAAATGTAAACTCGGATAGTCTATCCCGTGAATTTATTTAAGGGTTGCGAATTTATATAATAATATATATACACTATGTGAATACATACAGCGATTGCATAAGAATTTTATAAATATTATAACTTTTAATATTATAATCTTAATTAATTAACTTAATGGAGGTAAAATTATAGCAAGGCCATTTTCATCGAAGTTCTTCATCATCCACTTATTATATAATTGCATTTAATATAATAATTAAACAATTATATTATACTACAATACATGTACGTAATTAGAGCAAAGTAACTCGTGCAAATATTTTACATATAATACAATATATATGAGCATTTGCTTTAAGCTGTATCCCACATATAGTAGGGGAGGCAGAAGGAACTTAGCATTAAAACTAGACACTTTGCCCTGTTACTAAAACAAGGAAAAATGAATATGGCAGCCTCAACGTCGTACCGTACTCTAAAGTTTATAAATATATCACAATTCGTGAATTTACTGGTAAGACGTAAAATTTTAAAACACCTATTTTGGTGTTGCATCTGAACAGTGTCTGATACAATGGTGATATTCGTCGTCTGACTGTATTAATCTAAAAAGAAAAATAACAACCCCCATATCTTATTAGAATTAACAATCGGGACCTATTCTGCAACCAATAACGTCTTTACAAGGAGCCCTGTAAAATTTAAATGGATCCTGAGTGTTAGTAAGCTCTAATGAAATTAACTACTGGGCTAGTTCTTTTTTTTACTTTTATGCTGTTGTTCAACTGGGATTTTGTTAAATATATGTAAAATATTTTAATAAATAAATTATATAAATATTTATTATTTTATTGCCACGATTACGGTCACACGCTCGTGACACTGCGCCGCGACAACCTCAATAGAAAATTAAATAGAAGAAATAAGAAAAACTATATACAACAATGATTTTATATTTTTATTTTGAAAAAATTATACTATGATAATAATTTTACTAATAAATTAATATAAAATTATATAAGTTATATATATATATTTGTAGTAGTTTGTAAAGAAAATCGTGTAGTGAAAAAAAAATCTTTAAATTAAGACAGAAAAAGGTGCGATCGTGCTATAGATGAGCGAAAACTAGAGGATACAATGGGCCATATATTTTTATAAAATATTATAAATATATCGAATTTATTATTGGTTAAATTAAAATTACATCTTTAAGAAAAACATGATTACTGGGTTTTAAGAAATACATAAATAAATAATGTTACTTCCTTAATCTTGAATGTTATGAAAAAGCGTGAAAAAGGAATACGCAGTTTTCATAATCTGAAACAAATATGAAAATTAGGCATTTGTACTAAGCCACTATTTTTAAATTGATGTAAATCGTTAAAAATAACTCAAAATAATAATTGAAAAAATATTAACTTTGTTTATCTTGGTAAATGACAGAGACACAAAGTCACAGATGTATGAGAAAAAAAACGGTAAAATGCGTGTCGGATTCGCCCACTGAGGCTTCCGTAGCAATTTCAGAATTATAGGTAAACGAGAAGTACAATGTAAGTTTGCGGGTATAATATAAAAAAAAGTTTTAATGCTTTTTTATCTATGTTGTTCATTTCAGTTTGATACGTATCTACGTAGTCTCGAGATAAATGGTCTTGACAAACGGATAGATGGATAATAATATTAAGCTATAAGGGTATTGAATCCAGTCGTGGCGCACTCAAGGAATTGAAATATCTATTTTTTAAACATTTTTAAAGTGTTAATCCACACTTAGGAAAGATAAATACTT
>DWAO01002705.1:0-15413 GCA_018230605.1 Heliconius congener | reverse complement strand
CCTTAAAGGCCGGCAACGCACCTGTAACTTCTCTGGTGTTGCACGGGGCCGTGGGCGGTGGTAATCACTTACCATCAGGCGACAGGAGCGCTTGTTTGCCGTCTTTTCCATAAAAAAAAATATATCAGCTATTTCTCATTTGAGCTGACTACTAAGATTGTACAAGTATTGGCTACTTGTACAATCTTAGTATTTTTTAAGCATAACGCTACAGCGTATGTCTTGATAGGCAGAGGGGACCTGAAAACCACTCAATTCCTATTATTACATTTCCGTTCCCCACTTTTCACCTAGTTCCGTTTCTCAATACGCAATGCGTTGAGCATTATTGGGAAACGGAACTCAACGCCGCGCTTTGTCTTGTTTCCAGAGCGTGGAAATCAAAATTTTAAATATTCTTCCGAGTGAAAATCAAACACACAGCCGTTGCGCTTACAGTCGCGCGCTTGCGCCGCGACGGTCTCAAATTTTAGTGGTTATACTTTACAAAGCGCAGCGTTGGATTTGAGCAAAAGTATTAAAGAATATTTTGACACTAGGGTTCTTACTACTCTGCTATAATCGCTACCTATATCTTTAACACAACAACTTCAGTGTATCACAAGCCCAATAAAGTCGATACTGTGACAACATAGAGTAATTTCCCAAGCCGAAATTCAATCTCATACAATATTTCGGATGATTTGCAACGTCGCAAATTTCGTATTGTATGAAAACGTAACAAATTTATCACTTTGCCACGTTTACTGCTCACTGTCTGTACTCATCGTACAATGACATACATACATACATTTACATGTTTCCATGCCACTGTCAATATGAATCGGGCAAATATGACTTGTTAATATTACGACTACGCTATTTTTTATGGTAGTTGAAATGTTTTTTTTTGTGAGTAAATAAGAATTATGTATGTATGAATTGTATGAAAGAAGAAAAATGCTCTTTGTTTTCTTTAGCCTCTGTAAAAATATAAATAATATATTGAGTGTCTCACCACTTTGTATCAATAAACTAACGTTCGGTAAGAGAGTATAGACACTGTAGTGCCAGTCTGTTAAAAATATTCTTTTAATATTATGAGAAACAATGAGTCCAGTCCAATCACGCATGCAAGAATATATCTCAATCAATAATATTAGATTGGTCCAAGAACGAAATGTGAGTCTTTGTGTGACCATGAGAATAAATCCTAACAGATATCGTGATCTAACTTTTAAATTTTATTATGACTTGTCCCTGGTCATAAACGCCAAATACTAATTAAATAGAACCTACCATTTATATTTAAAATGTGAAGTCTTACGGATAAGTGATACACTCACTCGGCTACAGAATTCCTGAAATAAACTAAACGAATTTCAATCGATATTTCATATAATTTAAATAATAATGTTGTACGCGGCATTGAGGCCGCCGTGGCGCAGGGGCACAAAGATGTGACGGTTGTGGGTTTGATCCTCCCTCGGGAAAATGAAATATTATTTGGTAATATTTTCAATTATTTCGCTCTGGCACCAAGACAAACAATGTGCTTAATTTAACGCCAAAGGTGCCCACGCCAAGATCAGAGCTCTTCTAGCTCATCCTCTCACAAAAACAGGTGATGATGTAGAGGCCATTATGTTCAACAACACAGTAAAAAAAATTATAAAAATGATGATATAAAAATGTATTACATCATAAAACACTAATATACTACTTTCTAACTTTCCCAGTAATATTTGTTATAAGTTCATGCATTATGTAAGTTTGTAATAAAACATTTTCAACTTATTAAAAAGAGCGTTGCGTGTTTACTCTTTATTTATTAAGGTATGTTCAATTAATCTTACGTTTAAAAGGTAAGTACTTATATTAATTGTATTAAATCCAGTGAAGTCATCATTTACATGAAAAATACATTAAATGATTTAAGTTAATTATTTTTTTGTATATATTGTTCAATTTGAAAATTAATTGTAAATATAAATTCATAATTAATAATTCAGCTTCACGCTGTATCCCGCACACAGCAAGATAGGCAGAGGGAACCTAGTGTTAAGACACTCCGTTTCCTACTTTCTGCCGAATTCTGGAGGCATTTTGTGTTGAGTGGCAGAACATAACGCCGCGTTTTGCCTCGACACCAGAGTAAAGAAATGGAAATATAAATTTAAATAAATATTTCATCTCCTAGAGTGGGGATCGGACCCACAACCAGTCGGTTTACAGTCACACTTTTTGCCCCTGCGCCACGATTAGCCTAAATATAAAGTTTGGAAAATTCACTTATTTATACTTTTATAAAACAAAATCCAAAATGTGTCAGTATATTTTTAGGAAAAATTATATAGCAGATACATCTGCTTTATAATTTTCCTAAAAATATTTAATATACTAATAAGGTATAAGGTAAATATACTAATAAATAATTAATGAATGTATGATTTGAATAAACCTCAAAAGGTCTGTTTGTTCATGAACATATATAGAAGTAATGAACAAGTCCTGGGCAGGTTACAGGCTGTAATTGATTTTCAAGACAGACATACCTGATGTAGAACCGTAACAGCCCTCCATGTTAAAATATAAGAAAGTTTAAAAAAATGTTATGCTACCTCAACATAAAAAGTCAAGCGCAATAAGCATTTTCAACATAAAAATGCATAATCTGGAATATCTGATAAAAACTAAACTATAGGTAGGTAGTAACAGCTCTTTAGTGTATAAAAAATATATATTAAATTATACATAAAACCAAGTTGCGGGCGGCCACTACTTTATTTATAAAACAATTTGTCAAAGTGACTGAGGGTGTGTAACATACGGTTGACATGCAGTGGTATGTTGGTTATTTTAAATAACTCTTATTTGTAGACTACATTGCATATTTACGTGTCCATGTTAAATATTCATTAGCCTACTTGGAGTACATACAGCTAATCAAACATAGAAAGCATTTGAATAACTACTATTTTTTTATTAACCCTGCGTCGTGTTGGGTTGGGTCTATGAGACCTGTCATGTTATTTCGTGTATTATAGTTATTATACACGTGAATATTACACGAATATTTTCGTTGTTCTCAGTAACTGGAGCTTATTAGTTGTAGGTAACGCAACCCACGCAGTGAAAGCTATAAGGGCACAAAGTTGAAAAGAATGTGCGAGACCTATCTATGAATTTAATAATGTTCCTGAAAATTATTGATGCCTGATTTCGTTGTTATCATGTATTGTTATAGTGATTCGTAGTGATATTCTTCTGAAAATAATGAAATTTCCTACAAAAAAGTCATTAAATTTAATAATAGTGTTGTATTTAAGTAACGAAGGCACGATTTTATAATATTTTTTTATGATCTTAAAAATTACTTAAAATACATCGTTTTTATTATTTATTTATTTACTTAAATACTAAAGTAGCAAGTAATAATAATTTTACCGTATTAATAAATAAAGTAGTGAAATGACATCGTCATCGTCATCCAAAGCAATGGGCCTGTGAGACCTTCTTTGCAGTCCGTGTAACACTTTTCAACGCCCACGACCGTCGGTTAAAATTATATATTTTATAATATATAACATTACATATAACTAGCTTTTAGCTATTTTTACAAAATACAAAACGTATCTACTAAATAAAATACTAAGAGGCCATTGTGATGCAGTAGTAGACTGCAATCTCGATCTCTACAGGTTTGATATTCAAATTGGGCAATTAATTATTTATTTTCACTTAAGGACAGGTAAATTTACGGTAAGGTCTACTAAAATTCCTATATTTTGAATTCGACTAGATAACAAAAAATGCTTCAAAATTGACATAAGATCTCTCAACAATAATATTTTACAACAATAAATTTTAAAACAATTAATTTAATTGAGGAAACTTCTTAAAACTGCCGTTTGGTTACTAAACCTTTAAATCCGAATTGTTGCAATTATAGTGCCAATTACTAAGTTGGAACTGAGTCGAGTGAAGTTTCCTTAGTTTTCCAAAACGCCGTAATGACTTCCTAATTGCCGTGCCAAACTTCCTGATACAATTTCTCACGCCGTGCTTCTTATTCGTTCTATCAACAGTTATTATATTTAGTTAGAACTTTATGTTGTTACTTGTTGTATATCTGTGTTATGGTCGTAAATAAAAATAACATAATTTTGTATTTAGCTTCAGGATTCAGAAGGATATTCAGAGGGAACCTGAAAAACTAAAGTAACCCATACGGTTCCCTTTAGAATACTTATGTTTCACACTTTTCGAGTTCTGAAGGCATTACGTATAGAGCGGGGAAATTCAACGCCACGCTTTGTCCCTTTACCAGCGCGAGGAAATGAGAATATTGAATAATTCATACCCCCTAGTGAGAACCCGTAACCGTCGCATTTACAGTCATATGCATCTGCCACTACGCCATGACGCCTCAAGGGATCAATATCGAAAAGGTATTTAATTAAAGCAAATATAAATAACCTCAAAATGAAGCAAACACATCATTTAATTTTAAAAGTACATATCTGTTTACTAAAACCCACACCTTTCCAAGGTGTCTATTAGTCACCATTATCGGCAATGGATCTGACCCTATAATCCTTAACCTAAGCGTGACGAGTCGACCTTCCACCAACGCTATAACTCACATTGTTACCTACAAGGTGCAGTACAGAGATTGTCTCTTCGCGATGCGTGCGTCAAGGTCAGTTGGTTAGTAAACAGATATGCAGTATGGGAGAAATTATATCACTATGATTTAGTCCCGCGTATAGCAGGGTAGGCAGAGGGAACCTAGTGTTTAGATATTCCATTCGTCACTTTCCGCCTGATTTTCGAGGCATTACGTTTTGGCATTAGTTGCGTTTTTTGGTACCAGAGCGAGGAAATGCAAGTATTCATAATTAATCATTAATTTTCCGAGTGAGAATCGAACCCCTAACCCCCTTGTGTTATCTAATGATGAATAATTCATAGTATTTTTATCTATATTATTTTTAAAAGTATGTTAAGTTAAGCTTTTAAAAACTTAATAGAAAACATATTTTATTTTCGTTTCTCTGTTTCTTTGCTATGATGACATGGTTTATTAAGACTTAGAAATTCAATTTCTAAATGACTCATTCACAAACCTCCTTTTTCGTCAGGAATTAGTCTATATAAAATTTAAATATCTTTGATATTATAAAATATACCACAAGATGTTACTCCGTTTTTAGTTTAGTATGAGGTTGCAAAAAATTCCTTACATTATTCTAAATCGTTAAGCATGACTTGAATTTTTAATATATCGCTTTGTGCATTTCCCACGTGTGCTTATGCCACTTTTGTTATAGTCGTATTTTTAAATCTACACTTTTAAAGCTTGAGCGTTGTTGTAAATCTACATATAAATACAAGTACTAGAACGTATCACAGCCTACGTATGCATATTTTATAATATGAGTTATTTACTCATACATATATAGGGGTTTTCTTAAAAAGGGTTTAATCATATTCATTAATTTTAAAAAAATCGACTTCACGCTGTATCTCGCACACAGCAAGGTATGCAGAGGGAACATAGCGATAAGACACTTTGTTTTCCACTTTTCGCCGAATTTTTCGAGGCATTGCGTGTTGAGTGGCGGATCTCAACGCCGGGCTATTGACTTGGTACCAGAGCGAAGAAATGAAAATATTAAGAAATAATAATTCATCCCCTTGAGTGGGGATCGAACCTACAATCGTTACGTTTCAATCACACTCTTGTGCCCCTGGGCCACGACGGCCTCAATCAATTTAATTTAAATGTGTAAACTGTCTTTATCTATATTGATATTGATATGAAATCAATATTCATTCATTCAGTTAAAATATTTTTAAATTTTTTACATCAAGTCGTATAATATTACAGTAGATTTTGTCTTTCTTAACGCTGTCAAGTTGTTCCTAAAAGTTTTTGTACATACATCGTTTGACTATAAACACGATTTTGAGTGCGATTGCTAACTTGGGGCATTGAAATGTTTTCATTTCTCCACTCTGGTGACAACACTACTTTTACGGCAAGACAACGTGCAGCGTTGAGTTCTGTAAATCAACACGCAATGTATCGAATATAAGGCAAAAAGTGAAGAAAGTGTGAGTCTTAACACAACTTAAAACTAAAAAAAAACTCTATGTTACATTCTCTATCACTATCTACTTCACCATAGTTTCATTGTATCATCTCAAAAGCCCGAAGCGGGTATTAATTTAAATCTAAATTTATATTCATAGAAAGATAATTACTATCTTTACGGCCCGCGGCTCCAGTTCTTGTTCTTATTGTTTTCTTTTATCATTAACTCTTGCATTTCGTATAAAAATGTTTAATAACAGAATATTGCAGTGTTCTTTAACCCACAAATGGTTCTTCATTTCTTTCATCATAAAGTTGTATATGTTCTGAAGCTTTATGATATTGTAATGATGTTGTTTTAATCCAGTAGCTAGAAAAAGATTTGTAGAGATGACGTTATGTTTAAAATTTTTGTTTTTTAATTATATTTTTGAGCTTTATTTTTGTTGAACAGCGCAGTGTCTGAATATAAGCACGATGGTCATGAATTCGATTTCTACTAGACGAAATTAATTATTTTCATTTCCTGGCTATTATAAAAGCAAGACAAAGTACAGCGTTGAGTTCCATAACTTAGTATTATATGTATGTATATGATACCATAAATATAAAAAAATTAATAAAATATTTATTATTCCATTGATGCTTACCTTAAAATTATTTTATATAATTATCTTCCCAAAGTCCGCCATAAAACCTACATTATTTTATTATATTAATATACAAATGAAATCGGAAATGGCGTTTAATAGACACGATCTTTTGCTTTGTTTAGAAAATGAATATTAATAATAGTATATTTGTAAACAAATGTGGTATAAGATATTTCATTGTCACGTATCGCCCACTCACCGTTTATAAATAGTAGATCGATCGCATCTGAACATAATATTACCTTCACTTCACGATCAAGCATAATTATAACTTCTGATTGTTATGGCAAAGAATTATAGATATAAATGTTTTTAGCTTCACGCTGTATTCCGCACATAGGAGGGTAAGCAGAGGGAACTTGAGAACCCCTAGATCAAGTTCTCCATTCCCTCCATTCCCATTAGGATACTTCCCTTTTCCTTTTCTTATTTTCCACTGAATACTGGAGGCATTGCGTATTGGGTGACGAAACTCAACGCAGCGCATTGCCTCGTTACCAGAGTGATGATATGAAAATATTAAATATTTCCTTTCCTTGAGTGAGAATCGAATCCACAGGCTGTTGCGTTGTTAGTGGTACGCTGGTTAACCTCGCTACGACTGATCTTAAAGAAATAAAGAAATGATGATAAGTATTAAAATTTTAGGGTTTCTCCCGATTCACCTGGGAACTGAATCATCAGGATTTGTTGATATTGGGACCAGCTCGTAAATAACTAGATTTGTTCGTGTTTTATTAGAAATGTGTAATGTTTGTTGTCTAATGTATTGGACATGTCATTTATACCGACATTTTATTCTAAAATGTTAAAGAACAACATAAATATTTTTCACCATTGGTTTTGAGGAACAAATTTTTCTAAAATGTACTTATTTTATCATTTAATAAAAATTATTTATTTAAGCTTTAAACAAAAGTAAAAGTCATGGTAAAAAATTTGTAGATAAAAAGTAAAAAAAAACTATTTTATTGTTTCCAAATTAACTCTTCATTTAAAAAAAAAACTACATCAATATATGTACGTTTACGTTTTTATACATATTTTTGTTCTGTAATACTTTTTTTTCAAAGAGACAGGGGTTAAAATTTTTATATATTTTTAAGACAATATTTTTCTTTTCTATGTGTGGAATAATATTTTAGAAACAAAAATCGTCAATTAAAAAACTTCTTGAGTCAGACGGACAACAAAGTGGTCGTGTCATGTTAGCCTTGATGCTGACATGACACGAGAGAAGCCTACGTCCAATTATTAGCATCGAAAGTGATTCTATAAGGATCCCTTTTTCCTCTTTAGAGGTAGAAGCCTAAAGATACAAAAGCCTTTTTTTAATGGACAAACATTCTAAATTATAAAAGCTTAACTTTCGGAAAGTTAGTCCAAGCCGTGTTTCCCATACAAATATAAAATACACGTAGACATTGTTCAAAATAACACCTTTTTTCAAACAAACGTACATACATGCAAGTTTCTTTAATCTTGAGAAACAAAGCGTGTGTTCTTTTCCCAAAGACAGCCAGCGGTCGGGACTTGAACCTTTGTTCGGCTCTCGACTTCGAGCCACACTTAACAACCCGTAAAAACATTTTAACTCCATTTTTGCTTGTGATTTTTCAGTCTAGATTTTTCTTTCTCATAAAACAAAAATATACAACCGCCATAAATCTTTTATGAATTCAACATGACTTTTTAAAATTTGCTTTGTATTATTTTTTTGTTTTTGTTCATGGCAATGTATATTTTATTTGGCATTCTAAAAATATTGTAACTAAATATGCATGACTGAAACTTTACTGCTTGACTTTTAGTAGTAATAAAATAGGTTTATAGTTATTAAAACATTTAGATTTTTTTTTAATAAGTGAAACATACATTATTAATATCATGAATCGATATTTTATGCCGTTACCGACTGAGGTTACAATATTATACGGATTATACGGAACGGTTGTGGGTTCGATTTCCACTCGGGGGAATGATATATATTTAATATTTCCATTTCCTCGATGTGATGACAAAGCAAAACGCGGCGTGGAGTTCCGCTACACAACACGACAATATATACAAATAAATTTTTCTTTAAAAGTAATTCTATTTAATTAATATTCTAATACAAAATTCGTAATAATATTATCTCTTATAATATAACTATTATTTATAGAAATATTATTAATACATTTGTATATTTGACAGATGCCATCCAATACTTAGTTAAATTTATCTTGTTCGAATCACAACAATATATTATATTCACTGAATGGAAGTTTAAATGCAGCTTGACTTGCTCGATAAAGAGGATATTCACTACTATGTTATCTTCGAAATAATTTATGATGCCTCGGTGTATTCGTGTATAATGCGAAATTAGAATTTAAATGATTTGATAACCGTTCACTTTTATAGATTACGTCTAAAACTAGAATTTATAAGATGGCTTTCGACATGAAAGGAGTGTTCAAAAAAGCATTATTGTTTGTACAGAGTTTTGAATATGGCCTGGAAAATATAAATATAAATGGAGCCAGCCGTGGTGACTATAATCGCGACAGGCTGTTGATTCGATTCCCGCTTTAAGAAATGAAATATTTAATATTTTTATCCATCACCCTGTTACGTACTGAATACAGCGTGAAACTAAAAAAAAAATTCTAGAAATACAATTGATAAGGTGGCTTGAGACATAAAAGGACTGTCCAAAGAAGTTAACGTTTCTATAGAAATTTTAGAGAAATTTTAGCTTTTTTTTAAGGATGTATAACAAACTGAAGACTGAAATCTGCCTAATAAAATATATTCGATAATGATATCTACATAACTTACCAGCAACGCCGAATTAAGAGAGAATCTTTCTAAGAAATTCCACATCTGTTTCATTTCGTCATTATTATTTATATACGATATGACATATAATAACATTTTGTTCAATACATACAATACAATACAAGAGCATCTAACTCACATAAACGTTGGTAAACGAGTCCACGAGTGTCCAGTAACAAATTCAATCGTTTGTCAAGCGTGGGACATCTAATTTGTTCAGCATGTGATCGCGTCTCTGATCCGGGACCCCATAAATTTAATGCCTATAGGGTTCCTATATAACGCTACGGGAGCATCAATTTAAAATCAGCTTTTCTCGCCATTCTAAAATTTCATTGCAGTTTGTGTTTTTCAGGTGGAAAATTTGGTTCTGTTATTCTCAATCGTGGATGAGTAACGTATTTGTAGTCGACTTCTATTTGTAGAGTAATATTTTATATATTTCAAATATATGCTTAAAGTCTTAGGTACAAATTATGATGTGTGGTGATATAAAAAATATATATTGGAAAATGGATTTACTTCCAGTCTGCTTTAAAATGCGTCAGAATATATACACCTCAGCTGCAGATTTAAGTTTAATATATCATATTATTATCTCTATTATTATGCAAATTAACTAGCTATATTTGTTATTACAAGGTATATTGAGACCATTCATGACCACAAACGCACAAGCTTGTGACTATAAACTCGGCAGGTTGTGAATTCGATTCCCACTCGGAATAAAATATTTATTATTTTCATTATCTTGCTCTGGAAATAGGCAAAATTTGGCGTTGAGTTCCACCAGAGCAACAGAACCAATCTTAGTAATGCTATTTTATTTACATTAACATAATATTTTTAACCTCACGTACTATCCCGCAGACAGAGAACCTAGTGCATACAAAATACATTTTTATTAAGACATTTCCCACTTACCGTCGAATTTTCGAGCCATTGCGTGTATTAGCGGAACTCAACGCTGGGCTTTTGTCTTGCTAGGTGGCAGAGAAATGAAAATATAAATAAATAATAATTCTTTTTCCTGATTTTACAATCATTGCGCTTACAGTCACACGCTTGTGTAGTTTGGTTGACATAATATGCGCTTAAACAATATCTTAAATAATATAAAAACAATCACTTATTGAGCTACCAATACAAATTACAAGACAACACTAAATTCCCCTCAAAACTAAAATAGAACGAAATATACCAACGTTATAACATCAAATAAAAGTATTTCGAAGTCTCCACACATACAAGAATTACCTCCTCGATCGCTAGCCGTGACCGCGACGCGGATCGCTTAGCAAACACTCGGCGGACACTCAATTTGTACCTCTTGCCACCCTTTTACCAGGATAAAGGTTGAACGATATGGTACGCTGTGTAAATGTCAATATTCTTGTAGCTTATTATTCTTAATATGCATATAGATATTTATTTTTCATTATAATGGATTTGGGACTGACTGACTGTATACGATGATAGTAGATTCGATTTCCACTTGATAAATTTTTGGTTCAGCTAAATTATGGGTTGTTATTTTAGTTCTACTAGTCTGGTATAACATAATGTTGCGTTAGGTTCTGGCAATAATCTCGTTTTTTTTTTAGTTTCACGATGTATCCCGCACATAATAGCATAGACAGAGGGAATCCGGGAACCTAGAGTCCCCATTTAAGGCAAAGTAGTATAACACACAATTCTTTCTCTTGTACCTAACTCTCTGTGGGATTAGCATGAACTTAACACATACGCAAAAATAATATAGAAAGACAAGTACAATTTTTATTCATCATTTATTTTAACAATAAAAACAAGCTCCTGCATCAATGCATGCATCGTTTAAGCTCCTCAGCTCATTGAATATTTCCATTAACTATAATAAAATTATTCGAATTGTTCAAATTGCTTTAAATGTCGCATACGTTGGAGTATTCTGAATAATATAACTTAAATAAATACGGTAATTAATGGTTCATCAAAATATAGTGCACTATACAGTATTGGTGTCCCGTGTCATTATGCTGAGGTTATTCGGGAATTTTAATGCCAATTTTACACGTAAACGTTGTCGCTATAATGGGATTAACGGATGTATCGGTGTTCATGTAGGATAAGCATTTTTAATGTAGGTAATCTACCGATGTGATATGTGTTATAGCATATTATTTGTGGTATGGTTTGTTATTTTTTTTTTAGTTTTACACTATATACTATATGGTAGACATGGTAGACAAAGGGAACCTACGATTCAGACGTACCATTCTTTACTCTTAGCCTTATTCTCAAGACATTGCGGGTTTCGCTGTGGGACATAACGCCGTGTTTTATCTTATTACTTGTAATATAAATCATCTGACTGAATTCTGCTTTATTTTTTATTTTAATGTTTTTTACTTTATTGTAACTTCTTTTAGTTAATTTTTTTTTTACTTTTTGATTCTTATTATATCGAGATTATTATGACAGTGGTGCAGTTCGGAATTACTATGTTACGTTATTACATTATAATAAAATTAAATGTAGGTTTATCGCTTATTGACCAATTTAAAACATAATATGCTTACGATATTGTTGCAATTAAATTACATTTTAATACCCATTCAGATCCAACGACAATACAATATTATAATGAAGATAAATCAGGATTATATATATATATATATATATATATATATATTTACTATTTTGATTTTACGCTATTTTTTACGCGATTTTTTTACTATTTTGTAATTATTCTACCTACTCTGCAAAATATAAGGAAATAAACCACAAAAAAATCCAACAATTTTCCATCAATATACCTGGCATTTTTATATACCAATGAAAAGAAGATATATGAAATATTTAACGTAGGAATTTAATTTTCGTTCTTTTATAAACGATGATAAAGGAATGGTATTGAGCTGTACGAGGGAGAATGCGACCGCGGCGGGTGCCAAGAGAATGCAATGCATGTGCAAATTGTTATTTCACCATACATTTTCCACATTTACTAAGCCTGACCTAAGCCTTATTAAGTTTATTGTGGGGTAGAAATGTTTCGAGTTATTTTTTATATGAGAAAAACTTTACGCTGAAGATATTTGGAGAAAAAATGTACAGCTCCCAAGAATGTTGTAACAGACATTTGAAATATTTTTATGGCTGTCGGTTTTAATATTTTTATAGCGTTATTTTAGGCCAGTCGTGGCACAAGGGGGGCACAGGGGCACAAGAATGTGACTGTAAGTGAAATTAATATTTTCACTCCTTTGCTCTGGTAACGGCGTTGAGTTCCGCCAGTCTAATACCTCCAGAATTCAGCGTATAGTGTGATAGCACTAGGTTTCCCTTATTCTACTACCTACAGGATACATCGTAAAATTATATTACTTAATTTTTACGAAATTTTAAGATATTTTAAAAATCTTTACCAACATTATAAAGAAAACTTGATAGGTACTTACAATTTATTTTTAATAATATATTAAATGAAATCAGTTTCTGTCCGCGCTGCTCGCCGCAGTTGTAACAAAGAAGTAACTTGAGTGTAAGTAATGCAGTTCGACTGCATTAATAAACCCCGACTAGTTTTTTGGCAACAAACTTTCAGTTCGCTAAAGACTTTAACTTTGATTCGGTGGTTTGTTTAATGCACTTATTGGAGAACAAGAGAAATTTAATGCCGACAAAGTTTTAATGTGTGCAAGTTGGCTGAAGGTGGAGAAGGGGGGGGTTTAGCCTCTTATAACTGTTGTAAGATTGAATG
Source organism: Heliconius congener (assembly GCA_018230605.1). Taxonomy (NCBI): domain Eukaryota; kingdom Metazoa; phylum Arthropoda; class Insecta; order Lepidoptera; family Nymphalidae; genus Heliconius; species Heliconius congener. Next base: position 2,113 of record DWAO01002705.1, on the reverse strand, counting down.
TAGATATATGAATGTGGCGAAACTCAACGTAGCGCTTTCATTGTTACTAAAGCGATAATTCATTCTGATGAATGGGAATGGTACTGACAACCGTAGCGCTTACAGTTACACGCTTGTACCACTACGCCACCATGAACAGTATGTTTACCAATAAAATAACGAGTTACGAAACGATTTTAAATCTCGAAACAAGGAGAAATCAGTGCATATTATGCTACTCTAATCAAATCATCATACATTATATTGACAGCTGCAAATAAAAAAAAAACATTATACGTTAACCGATATGAACAAAAAAAGTAAAACCGAAAAGATTTTGAATAATTGAGACAACCACAACGTTGTTACCACTTGCCTCGAGCCAGTATTCGGGTCAATTTTCTATTAGGCTAAATTCGACAAAGTACCTACGTTAGAACAAATAAATTGTTGAAATATATTTGAATAAGAATAGACCATTTCGCCTACTAATGTGTTAGGCGGAAGGGCGGTCGGGGCGTCCCCTAATATCTACTTTATTTTCTCCGGATTTGTATGAATGAAAACAACAAATAGCCCCATTGTTGGTAGGATCACGAGAGATGTTATTTTTGTGGACTTTATGGTTTTATTTGTCGCCGGTTGCCTTGTTTTGGTTTCCAGTTCAGGTATTTTCTGATTTGTATTTAGATACATGTTAACTAAGTGTGCTGCGCTAATAAAAGTGAGAACTTTTGAATAATTAATATGTTTAGATATTTATAGGTATTTTTTATCACGTAGGGTTATGAAAGAAAGAAATATATAGAAGAAGAAAGAAATATATAGAAGAGGTAGAAAAAAATATTTTATATTTTTATTTACGCTCTGGTAACGAGGCAAAATACGACATCGACTGCGTTGAGTTCCATCAATCTACATGCAGTGTCTCGGATATTTGACGATAAAGAATTGCGAAAAGTGAGAAGTGAGTACCTTAACGTCGTGCGCAACGTAGTGTCTTAAAACTAGGTTTCCAGGTTACCTCTGCGTTCCTTGTATGAGGCTAAAAATTGGAAAATAAGCATATAGAAATTCAGTAATTAGAATTGTAGATATCAAAAGACGACATAGATTTGAACAATGCTATAAGTAAATATACTACATATATTTAGATAGATTTGTAGAAAATTCTAAGCATATGTTTTATATTAAATTTATTCTCGCGTATCGTTGCCCAACGTGAACTGGTAAACGATCTGTATCGGGATAAAAGGAGTCGCTTAGCACGTTCCCTTTCAATATTTCCCAATTTGATTTGGTATACGCTTCTCCGAGACAATAGAAAGTAATCGACGGTGACAGTGGAAAGGGGGGGCAAAATTTCGTTAAAATAAAAGCGCACAGAGAACGAAAGATATAGCGCCTACGTGGTCGCCGTGAGACCCGGCAGCTCCTACAATAGAGAATTGGAAAAAGCTTTTATAATCCGGCACGTGACAAACATGCTGAAACACCGCCATACATTCTGCATCGAGACTTCGGACTCTCGTAATTCTTCCAAATATATTGAATTATGATGGTCCATACCTACAGAATGTTTGTTACTTCAATTTCTTCAATTTATTAGGTATTTATTATCACATTCTATTTCCATAACCTCATTTCATTATTCAGTTCGATGAAATTGTAGCAACGTCCAAATATAACTGCTTAGCAATGCATGGAGCCGGCAAAATTATTCTCAACGTGATCGAAACGTATTACGTACACGGGTAATCTACGTATAAAAAGCGAGAGCTGTTCCCCGGTATAAATAAAAGAATTGTAATATATGAATTTACTTTCCTCTGGCTTTGTTGTCCCGAAACATTTACGACATTATTACGGCGGCGCGTGCCCTTATATTATAAACAAACGCAAACAATTTGCCATGTTTTACATAATCTTTCCAAATTGGATATGAATAAGCGACGTCAGGTGCTCTCGTTCACTTGCGTTACTACGGTGGCAAATTCAAATGTCAAAATTTTGGAGGCTTCTTTGGGCTTATTGGAAATATGGTTTTAATCGCATTATTTGGCTACTTTTTTATTTTAAATCTATACTTATAATAAATCTGTAGAAAAGTCGTTTTTGTACATTGAAAATATTT
>DWAO01002704.1:0-15415 GCA_018230605.1 Heliconius congener | reverse complement strand
ACCCTGCTGTGTGCGGGATACAGCGTGAAGCTGATTTATTTTATTTTTCTTTATTTTAATATAAAAAAGTACCGATATTCTACTTAAGCCTATTTAAAATTAATTAAAATCTTATTATACCGAAATAAGTTATTTTCAGAGTTAACGGCAAAATTTTATAACACTTGCTAAGTTCCACGTTTGAAGTTTCCACAATTTCCTCACCTATCCTGAAATTGGCGGTAAAGTTTTCCTGCAAATAATTTTCTCTACAAAACTTCACGAAATTTAGTGACAATATTTCAAGATTATAAAATTTTCAAATTATGTACATTTTAAACGTCCATCAGACGCTTGACTCGTTCATACCTTATCTATATGTATTTTTACATAAAGTTTTTCTGATTAGCTATCCTAAAACTTATACCACAAAAAAATATATGTTATATGTAAGTACATATGTTTCACCTTGAATTGTAATAAAAATAATTATTACAATAGGCCAGTTCAATCAATTAAGGCCAGTCGTGACGCAGGGGGACAAAATGTCACTGTAAAATCGACTGGTTGTGGGTTCGAGGAAAATACAAAGTTTCCCTTTTCTTCGCTCTGGTGTCGAGGCAAAACGCGGCGTTAAGTTCCGCCACTTAACACACAATGCCTCCAGAGTTCGGCGGAAAGTGGGAGTGTCTTAACTCTAAGTTCCTTCCGTCTACCCTGCTTCGTGCGGCATACAGCGTGAAACTTATTTATTTGTTTTTATTATATTATAAATGATTAAATATTATTTTTATAAATTATATACAATATTATAAAATATAGCAAATAATAAAACTCAAACAAATATCAATATTAAAATAAATATGTAACACAAAATATTTGTAAGATAACTTAGTAGTAACTTTTAGGAATTTCCAAGCGTCCAAGCGTCATGCCTGCTTTCCAAAGGGGATAATATCGTCCGTTCCTTCCCACTGATTCCCTCGACGGATAATGCTCCGTTTATGTACTTGGATATTCATCTCAACGCTCATATTTTCTATTAAAAACACATTCGTAGTATTATAATATTGATATTTTGTAGCGGTGGGTATATATTAACGTTTCAGTGAACTAGCTTATATTTATCAATTGATTAATTTTATTAGGCCAGTCATGGCACAACGGCGCGAAATGTGACTGTAAAATCGACTAGTTGTGGGTTCGATCCCCACTCGAGGAGATGGACGACGAAATATTTACTTAAATATTTACTTAGTGTCAAAGCTAAGCGCGGCGTTGAGTTCGGCCACTCAACACGCAATGCCTCCAGAATTCGGCAGAAAGTGGGAAAAGGAGTGTCTTAACACTCTAGGTTCCTTCTGCCTACCCTGCTGTATGCGGGATACAGCGTGAAGCTGATCAATTTTATTGAGGCTCATAAGGGAAATGTTATTAAAAGACTGAATGTATTGAAATTGTTTTCAAATAGTCCCTATTACTCACTAACCCAAAATCGATGTTTCTTTATGAACAGAAAGTAAGATAATGAAATAAAAATAAAATAATAAATTAAAAATCAAAATAAATTAGCTTTACGGTGTATCCCGAACACAGCAGGGTAAACAGAGGGATCCTAGTGTTAAGACACTCCGTTCCCCACTTTCTGGCGAATTCTGGACACCAGAGCGAAGAAATGGAAATATAAATTTTAATAAATATTTCATCTCCTCGAGTGGGGAGCAAATCCACAACCAGACGGTTTTACAGTCACACTTTGTGCCCCCGCGCCACGACTGGCCGACAACAAATAATAATGGTATTAATAAGAATAAAATTTTACAAAAATAGCTCAACATGTTGAATCGAAACAGTTCTTTATTGAAACTTGTAAGTCTCTGTCCAGTTAAAGTAACTCTACAGATTTATGGTGAAGCCGATAAAGTATAAGCACACTATAATAACTTCAAAGCCCATTTGTTAAGATAAGCATATTGAATTGACTTAGTACTCCGATTTATTTATTCTGGAGGCCGTCGCGGCGTGGCACTCGATGTCCGATTTGTAATACAACGATTGTGGTTTCGATTCCCACTTGTGGGAATTAAATATTTATTTCGCTCTTGTAACGAAGCAATGAGCAAAGCGTAGCGTTGAGTTCCGCCTCTCAACACGCCATGATCAAAAAATCGGCAGAAATGGGGAACTGAAATATCTTAATTGGGAACGGAGTGTCTAAGCATTAAATTCCGAGCTTCCCTCTACCTACCCTGCTACGTACAGGGTACAACGTAAAACTAGAAAAAATCTTATGTTTCAAAACCTACACAAAAAAATTAAGGTTTCAGATAAATTTATAATATTTTATATTACCTACCTACTAATGAAACAATATCATAAAGTTAGTCATGTTCTATCTAAATACATAAATAGAATTATTTATTATTTTAAAGTATTTAAGTTGTGTTTTATATATGAATCGATTTTGATGTAAAAATTAAAAAGCACTCTTCGCTTACCGCACATTAAACCTTTTTAATACACTTCATCACTACCGTAATATATTAATTTAGTGGCTTTCAGAAATATGCAACAGCAATATTTATTATTCAATCACTCTCTAAAAGTTCACCAAATATGACAGCCGTACTTTTTTATTGAAATTTCATTTAAAACTTGGTGAAAAACGTTTTAAATCTCTTTATTTTTTTCTGTTCTATTAATTTCTAAAACGTCCCAAACATATAAATATGAAAGATTCAATTTATGAATATAAATAATATACAGATAGACGCAGCGGAAAATTGCGATCTCCGTTTAGAGGAATAGTTATATTTATTTATTTCAGCTTCACACTGTATTCCACATATAGTAAGGTAGGCTGAAGGGTGAGACACTACGTTCCCATTAAGTCACTTCCGTTCCTCATTTTCTGCCGAATCATCAATTCAATTAACTCTTTCTTTCTATTATACAAAATAATAATCATTCAGTAATAATAATTAAATTAATATAAGTAAGCAATTTTTTATCAATGTTTTCTTATGAGGTTATCACGTAAGCTTATCATAACATTTTTTTTTTAATTAAAACAAGTAACCCAACTGCAGAGAACTAAAACGAATACAAACGGGATCATTTAATACTTGAGCTAATTTTGTATAACTAAAAACTATCAAAATGTAACTTTTTTACTCATTAAACTTAGTATTTGCTATGATATGCCTTACAATGCCAACCCATGAAGAAGCCAGAACAAAAATTGTTTTGTATACTTCCATAACAACTTCGACTTCTACTGTCAAAATGAAAGTAAATATCAAGCAAATAAAAATACAATATGTCCTTCAATTTCTTTCATGTGAGGGTAATAATAATAAAGAAGTCATAGCAACCAAATAACTTATATGTATGTATAATCATATATCAACTTTATTGAGCTTTTAAGGCGAACTCGGTATCCTTGTGTCTTCATTGTCAAAAAATAATATACCTTATATATAAAAAAATAAGAATAATTTCTGATATAAAATATTTTATTTCGGTTTTACTCCCTCGTCAACTTTATCTTCTTTACATATTTTTTTGGTGTAAGAATAAATGATTTTTGACTTCCAAATTAACAATCCGTCAAGCCACAATAATTAATACATTACGAGACATCGGATTATATGCATTTTTATGTTTGCATATGCAAATGCAAATAATTCTATTTTTAGTAGCGTTATTGCCTATTTTGATATACAATAACGATAATAATATTCAAATGATGTCCTGACATATTCAAAGGGTGTCCTGACTAATATCTGTCCGATATTTGTTTGTGGGCATACGGATATGCAACCCCGGATCCTCGAGCCACCACTGTTAAGAGTGGCACGTAAGAGTGGTGTTCTTCCTCCCCTCCTCCTCCTTTCCCTAACTCTCTCTTTTCTTTTACCTATCCTACTCTCCTATTTTATCTGCCCTATTCCTCTCTCAGTTTTTGCCGAGTTTTGGAGGTCCGATGGCAATCGCTTCATTGAAAAACCGCTATCAGCTACTAAAATGGACCTAATACAACGAGACGCGTCGCCGTACATCTGCGACAAGTAAGCAAAAGCTACCATGTCAAGTACGGGCACGGCTAAAGACAGTAGTACCCAGACGTAAACTCCTCTTTGCAACGTGGAATATTGGTTCTCTAAGCGGACGATACAGAGTTTTCGCAGATGTACTCCTGAGACATCGGCTCCAATGTGCTTTCGTCCAGGAAACTCGCTGGTCTTTCAGCGCAATAAGTCCTGTAACAAGTCTCGCAATATGTCCTGTACCATCGGACAGAGTTACCGGCTTATATACACTGGGTCACCTTCAGATAGAAACTTTGTGCCGGTATTATTATCTGAAGAGCTACAGAATGGGCTCCTTGAAGTTGACCATCGCTGCAACGGCTTGATGTGGGTAAGGATACTGATAGAGGAAGTGACGGAAGCCTCTGATCAAGTGGTGGATGCTGAATCGACCGATACAGATTAAGTTCTCGGCAGAGGTAAAAAATCATAATCTTTCGACTAACACCGATACTGCTCAGGATGCTTGGGATCGAGCTCAGTCGGCAGTCATTGTGGCAGGCAGGCAAGTGCTCACACTTATCGACCTTTTTAACCATATCTTGAACACTGGACAGATGTCACACAAGTGGCGGCTTAGCTTTATTATTCCTATTATCATACAAGGGAAGGGGCAATGTTCAAGATTGTTGTAGTTATAGGGGCATTAAGCTTATGAGTCATACCATGAAGCGATCAACCTTCGAGCGCATGATTAACCTCCGGCTCCACCGAGAGTGTGTCACTATGGATTTCAGCCTGGATCGGGCACTATAAACGCCACTTCCGTCCTTAGAACTTTGATGGAGGCATACAAAGAAAAAAGGAGAGCTCTGCATGTGGCCTTTTTAGATCTGCACAAGACCTTCGACTGTGAGCCTCGTCAATGCATATGGTGGGAATTGCGATCGAAAGAGATCCGTGAGGCCTATATTGAGATTAATCAGAAATGTACCACATTGCGCCCCTATGGTTAAGATTGGGGTTAGCGACAGTAAGCCCTTCCAGACTGTCCGGTAACGTCAGTTGATGTTGAAAGATCATTTTCAGCCTTTAAATTAATATTAGGTGCCAAACACAAATTTGCTGCAGGAAATCAGGAAAAATATTTTATTGCTAAATAAGTATAATTCTCATAATTTATCGTTTATTATATGTTATTATATGTCATTCTAATAAAAATAAACGTAACTTCTAATAATAAATGATATTTTTATTGTGTATTTGCATGCACATTTTGGCGTTTTGATAGTCTTTATATTATGTCTATATATTACATAGATGTGTACAAGTAAGAAGTAATTTATTCACTGTTCGATATCTCGGCCGGAAGGCGGCGTGGGGATGCCAAATTTACTATAAGGACCGCTTTTAAATTCTAACCAACAGCTCGAGAACAAAGGACTGTCAGACTTTATCAGACGGTAAAGAGAGTAAAATGTGTCCATTGCACAAGCACATAGACACGCTTTATAGCTTTCAACGATACCGCAACCATCTGCTTTCTTCGAAACTATTGGCAGCAAATAACAATATATTACGTTTATTGCTACTTTTAAGTAAAGTTTTTTAAATATTTTCCATTATATAAAATTTTCAGTATTTAAATGTGGTAAATAAAATGATAAACTAATAAAACCTAAAAACACGATACCTGAAATATAACTTTGCAAATCAGTGCAGGCAGTCCGACGCGGCGTCGTCACAACAATACTAAAAAGTTTACCAAAACCAGCAATACAGAGTACCGATTGTTACTAGAAACAACTTTTAGGTTATCTAACTTTTCTTATCTTTAAAGACTTCGAGTAAACTGCTGTTGTCTTTGCGACATTTCAAAGAATCAATGTAGTGTTCGCTCAGTTATATAAAACAATCCAATTAAAAAGTTATAATTATAAAATATTTATTTAATTATAGTTATTATAATTTTATTTGTAACTACTTTCGCTTTTATTGTATGTTTACACTCAACAACTTAAATTACCTAAATACAACCGAGAGAAATAGATAATTATATACTTTTTTAGATATACGAGTAAGTCTTAAAAAGTATCGCTCTACAGTAAGATAAAAAATGTATTAATGATTTTAGTATATCTGTCAGCGTTTATTTATTGGTATTAAAAGCAAACTAATGACTTGAATGAAACTTCATTTGTATTTTTTTGTCCAATTCTTGTAAACAATATTTTTGTTAAAAGGAAAAAAACGGAACCCTCACAAGATAGATGAGACTCTTTATCTTAAGATAGTGTGGAAATATCAAACTAAAAAATTACAAATCTAAATATAACAAATATTTATAATAATAGATCTATGGTTTCTTTTTTTTTTCTATAAAATTTGGCACGAAGTGAATGAGAACCTACGATAAAAACAAAGGAAAATTTGCGAAAAGTGAAAATATACTTGATAAGAAATATTTGATATTTGATAAGAAAAAATAATTACAAACTTATAGTTAAAGTTCATTTCATACAAAAAGAGCCCTGTAATCAAAATCTTTAGGATGTTTCCCGTAGACTTACAATTATGAAATTTTGCTAAAAACTAGAGAACTTGCAGTACAGTATTATAAAACAGATAAAAATCGTTACAAGCTTATTATTTATAAGTTGTACTTCCCGTCGACCTACAATCTTGAAATAAGGAACTCAGGGCGAGGCCAAATCCCTTTTTTTAAATGATGTTGACATTTTTAAGCTATTTATAATTTACCTAAAACATACATATATGTATATTAAATTGCCTCTAAACTCTGAGCTTAATACTTCGCGTTTCAACATTGTTACATACTTTGTGAATACCTATGGTCTCAATTTTTATTACAAACATGCCTTTGAGACCTCGCTGTAATTGTATCTGTAACAGTTAAAACAACAGATTTTCATACATTCATTCTCTTGCGAAAAAAATGGAAATGAAAAATAATAAAAAGATTTTGTACAATATTTTGTTGTTATATTTATAATAATAATAGTAAACAATAACAAAATATATCAACGGTAGGAGTATATTTATATTTTTTTTTAGTCGAAATGTATTTATTACAATGTTATAATAATATATCATATGTACATATAACTGATTTGAAACAATATTCCTCTCATTATTAAAATTGACCTAAACTAATATTTTCTTTAATATAAAAACAATGAATTCCGGAAGCGATATTTTTTCAGTCGGGGCAATTTTCTGTACGCCCCTTACAATCTATATCTATAGGTTCAGTGAATAATTTATTTTAATTAACCACCAACGTCAGTGTCATTTTTTTCTCGGTGTTGGGGTTCTAAAATCGAGTCATTTTCTTAAAAAGTTTCAAATCGAATTAAATTCGCCCCTTTAACTACACTCAATTCTCTGTCACGACTTCATTAAGCGCGGCCGTTCCGGTGAACCTCAGTAATGACCTTAAAGGGCGCTAAGTCAAGATCGAGACAAAAGATAGAGGCAACTGAAATTTTATACTTTTATCAAATATCGTTCTTGATCATGATTTCTCTCCTTTGTCATTTATCATACTTGATCAGTCATATTGCTTTGAAAACTTTTAAAATATTGACATAAGGCAACTGAATCATGTTTAATTATTATATCCATATAATTTTTCTAAAATTTTACACAAGAATATAACAAAAACTTCTATATTTCATGCCACGACGGCCTCAACATTACATTTTAAGGCCGCCGTGGCGCAACAGTGAGCTACAGGGGCACATGGATGTGACCGTAACCCGACTGTTGCGGGTTTGATCCCCACTCGAGGGAATCATTCTTTTTAATCCTTCCATCTGGCACCGACACTCAACACGCAATGCCTCAAAAAAATCGGCGAAAAGTGAGGACCGGGGCGTCTTAACAGTGGGTTCCCTCTGCCTACCCTACTGTGTGCGGGATACAGCGTGAAGCTGATTTCATTAGTAATGACACCTGATTTATAAAATAAAAAGCTTGCTCGTAACACTTTAAAAATTACCGTGAGGTGTTTTAAAAAGCTCTCAAGATATTTTAAAATATTATATTTCAAGCACAAAGCGTCCTTAGCTCTTTACTTATCTCATAATTTTATTTTTCATTTCTTTTAACTAGCTAGCTAGATGGATCCATGTTTTGCACTACTTGTTGTTGACATTAACATTTTCGAACTGCGTAGTTATTTATAGTCTTGCACTTTATTTTGTTATTTCTTGGGTATCTCTATGTTTATGACATATAAAATTTATTTAATGTAGTACACTTACAATGATACTATGATAGTATCAGCTACATAAATTACAGACTGGGACCCCATTTTTGTGACCAATCATTGTTGATAATAAATTTAATTTTAATTTTCCGGGGGCCATTCTGCCGTAGTGAGACAACATATGAATGTAAACCCGACGGTTGTGGATACACTACCCCACTAGGATTATTATTGTAATAATCTAGCTAAAAAATCAATAGCTCGAATTCAAACGGAAAATAAAGTGTCTCGACTCTGGATTGATTCTCTCTGCTGATATAGAAGATGAAGCGTTACTTGAAAGCAAAATTGAACAAAGTCTCCAAACACAACTAGGTAGTAACCTAGTTGTGTTTGAAACAATATCGATGTAATATCGAAAGTAAACATTATTTCGTTATATTTTTTTAACATTATGTAAAAATGTAATTTAAACGGTTCATTTCATTTGTCCCCAACCAAAAAATTATTAAACTTAAAAAATAATTACACGATTTTACCATAATAGTATCATTTAAGTGCTCGACCATTTCACAATAGGTACTCCAGTATATATTTGAGTGGAGTAGGTTCTTAAGAACTTAATGGTCGTGCAGTTGTTAAAAAAGTTAAGTTGCTCAATTTGAAGTAAATATAACAAAACAAAATAGAAGGATTAAAAGGATAGAACATAAAAGGCCTACTTAGGTTATAATGCATATATAATACATTATATAACCACAAATAACGTTTACAATAATTTAATAGACATTGTCCCGCGTCCTTTTGTTGAGTTGTTGAGTGAGAGTTAATATGAGGATAAGAGTTAATTATCTATAAGCATCAAATTGAAATTTTTAGCAGCTTATTATACTTTTTAAAATTTATCAACACTTAATTCAATATTATAAGTCGTTTCCACGAGCGACAAAGTTTAACATTTTTTGTGAGTAGGTGTGACATTTCCTCAAAATTGTAACGCGAAAGTTAGCGAAGTGCTACATAAATTTTAGCATCCATTTTGCGAGACCTTGAATTACTGAGTGACGAGGGATAATAACTTGTGACTCTTACGACGTCAAGAAATCAAAACAAGAAAAGAACTTTATTGTATAAAATATATAGAAAATATGATATTATTATATTATTATGTTTATTTTCACCTATCTCGTCATATTGATAAACTTGATTTGATCAATTTAGTGTAAGTTTACTAGTCAAAACTCGAAACTTCGGACTTGAAACGGATTTTTTTTTAACTAGAACAGTAATGTATCTATCGATTTCCTTCACGAGTTTTTAATGTATTGTAAAAATTGGTCAACAAAATTTGACGTTTTCCCATACTTTTTTAAAATAATAAAATAAATAAGGAAGTTAACAAATAAGTGATGTCTATGTCAATATAGTTTACATACTATGTAAACATTTTACAATTTTACTTTGATGTATATGCATACATACATTTATTTTATATATTTTAATATAAAAATTAATGAAGTCAAACAGTAATGAGCTTCATATTAATGCAAATCTTTTAAACCTAATTCAATGTTATCACCTTCTTACATCACTTCTTCGTTCATCGTCTTCTATTCAATAAAGTGTAAAGTTCAATTCAATTATTTTGTTTATAGCCTTTAAACGAGCCAACTGAGCACGACCCACTTGATGAATATAAGGTTAATAAAGATAGAACAGGTCAGCGTAAATATAAAAGAGACATCCACAAAAACGTTTGGGGAAAAAATCCCCTACTTTTTTTGCCAAAGAAGCTGACAGAGAGAAGGCCTGGTACTAGGTATTATAACTTGATAATCATTTATTTTGAAAATATGAATCTGATAAAGTACTTTCATTTTATATATACGTGTTACACCAAAATTAAAAGTAATGTGTAACAAATCGTATTTCACTTTTGTATATAATAAAAATCATAAAAAACTTAATCTCGTTTTAACATTTTAAGTTTTGCTTGAACCACCACAATAACAGTTGTTCTAACAACTGTAAAAATTGAACAGTAACAAATCTTAGAGCCCTATCAAGGCTCTTGTTACAAACTGCTTTCGTTAGGTGATCTAACTTTTCTCTTCTCGATATTCCAAAGCAAGTACCCTGCTCGCTCGCTGAGACCTGTTTCTTATAAAATCAATGCCGAGTTAACAACTTTGCGCTAGTTAATATACTGGAAGTTTGCATATTAGTATCGTCTTAGGTCTGTAAGGTGGTATCTTTGTTTATATTAATAACTTAAGAAAATAATAGACAATGTAATATTAGTGGTTGAATGTAAAATTGTACGTTTCAACAACATTGGCGTTCATTTCATATTTTATATACACATTTTATAGACGTTCTACGTATACAACATGTTATGCAAAGTTGAAGATGTCAATAGTATCGACGCTGTTGACGTAAAGCTTGGATATACTTAACTGAACGCGATGGTTGTAAAATTTCACGAGAAACGGAATGTTTAAGAATATGTTTGCTTTCCTTATTCAGTTTGTAGAACGCTACCTCATACTACTCAAGACTCACTCCAATGTCCATAAGGTAGAGATTGAAATAATATTTTTTTTTATGCCTACCATGAAAAACAAAGATGTTTGTAAAAGCACATATTATTGATTTTTTTCGCTTACATTCATTTTGTATGTATTGTATTCATGTAGTGTTTTTATTAAAAATATTTTATATAGTTTTTTGATTGTGAAAATTTTGTTAAAAAAAATAGTTTTTTGGTGAATAAAAAAGAATGTTTACGAGTGTTTTTTTTTATAATTGAGTTGTTATTCGCCACAGATTTTTGTTGTCCGTGCCTTTTTTGTACTTAATTGATTATTAAATTTTTGCTAATTTTTTCTTTTTAAAATGTTAAGTGGATGTTAATATCTTGCTATTTTGAATGGTCTGCAGTTCCTTTTGTCAATACCGAGTTTTTAACCGTTGATTATGTTGACTGCGGCCTAATCAACGGCTAAAAACTCGGATTTGACAGTTTATGAGTGTTAGTTATATTTATTTATTTTTATTTCTTAATGGGATCTTAAAATATATATTCTGTTGTACTTAAATTTGAAATTAAATATTTTTAATAAGGAAGGAACAAGTAATCTATTTGGAAGCTTTATACGCTCATTTACAAAGTTCGTAATCGAATTTAATTTGCTCCTTTAACTACAGTCAATTTCTTTCGCGACTTCATTAAGCGCGGCCATTCCAGAGGGGCTCGATAATAACTTCAAAGGACATTAAATCAAAATCGAAAAAAATAAAAGACGATCTTTGCTTGTAGAAATTCTTTTAAATTTATTTAAAATTCATCACTTCAAATATGCCATATATTAAATATTATATTTGTTTGGTAAAGTAATTATAAATAAAAAAAAAAGTCAAGTACAAGTCGGACCATTCAGACATAAAGATTATTTTATCATTTGCTTTTTTCACAGACAAAAAAAATAAAAAAGACTAACTGACTAGTAGTCCTAATAATTAGAAGAACTATACGTACTATATAACATACTTAGGTCTCAACCTCAATTATTTTATCAATATAGATATTACGATAACTTTTCCCAGAGCTCTGAAAAGGCTTTTATAGATTTTATAGCGTCACTATTTATATTTTTCACAATACAAATCGAAGGCAGCGGCCACCTCGCAATATGCAGTAAACTACCACTTTATCCTGCGCGCCGGCACCTGCTCCGTTGCAATTTTAATCCCCCTGTAAAGCAAGATGTTAAAGGCTTCCAACTAAACGGTGATCGCTAACTGCTGCACTGCCGCTGTATAGTGAAAATGTTATATTCTGTTTTTTTTTATATAAATATGTTTATAATGATACATTTTATTAACTTATAGTTAACATATATTCCATTACTTACTACTATTATCCGCACCGAGCCTTTCAATATAATATATTTATTCTCTATAATGTACCTAATATTTACCTATGATTTGTAAACATACATACATTTATAGCTTTTATTTGCAATTATAACAATCCAGGCGCTTGTCGAAGTCACTTATATAACAATTCATTTCAATAAACAATAAATATCTTTGATCATTTGTCACGTTACCTTTTCTATTCGTATTCAAATAATTTATTCATTTAATACATATTATATGGAACAAAGAAATACAAATAGATTTAGAAACACTTTCATTTCTAGGTACATAAACACTTGTGAATATAATTTATTCATTGTCCAGTATCTCGGGCTAGAGGCAGCGTGGCGAAGGTAAATTTACTGCGAGGACCGCTCTTAAATTTTCACGAACAGCTCGAAAACAAAGGACTATCGGGCTTTATCAGACGCTAAAGAAAGTAAAATGTGTCTGTTGCACCAGCGCATAAAACACAGTTTATAGCACACAAAGACACCGCAGCCACCTGCGCCTATTACTGACACTACATCTTCACACTATTTTATGCTACTTAAAAGTCCACATTTTAGTTAAAAAATATTGTATAGTCATCCTATTATGCTTTTCCTATTAAGTACTAAGATTACTTTAGCAATTTCTTGCAACAATTTTTTTTCTCAAGATTAGTAATTAAGTAAATAACTATTGTACTTTTAAATTGTCTTGTGTTTCTGTTTATATTTATTTCTCCTATGATTACAGTCGCCATATTACAACCTTTTGTTAAATAGATAATAGAATAGATGTGAACTTAATATTTTAACCCCCTTTTTTTATAGTTGGGAAATGCATTTTCACAAACCGCCCACACGGAACGGGACTCACCGGTGAATACGATCCCACACACTAAAACTCATACCAAAAGCATTTTCCAGCATGGAAAATCCGGCCCTCCAACATTTGGCAGTAGCCTGCAAAGGGCTGCGGCCCCTTACTAGCTTCGGCTGAAGCTGAGCGAAGTGCGACGCAAACGACCATCGTCCATCCAGAGTCAAACCCATATATTTCATGTCGTCAACCACGCACCTCTCGTGCTGTTTTGCCACTTGGGTTGAAGCAATTTTTTATAGAGATTTTTTATAGAGATTATTAATTATTTACCTCATAACATACGTACTGAAAGGTTATTATCATTTTAGCTCCAACTCATCTTTCACAATGATATTATCACCGAGTACAATTTATAAAATACAATATAATATAAAAGAGAAGATAAAGTTCCAAAATATTTTCTTTTGCTAATACCGATAGTGGATAGTTTAAGTTTCCAAAGCACCATACTTATCAGGAGAGCAATAAAAAAGTTAAAATAAGAAATCTTTAGGTTATTGAGATTTTCTTATTATAAGTCGTTTGTGAACTTGTAGTTGTGTTGTATCCAATTTTGATTTAAGTTTATTGGCATTGCTCTCCTTTTAATTTTTTTATTACTCCGGCTGTACATAATATATAGAATGTAAAATTATCATAAAATGCTAAATATTTAATAAAACCTCTTTAAACAGGTCAACGTCCCGATCATTTCTATTACATCAAAACTTAGTCAATTTATAAAAGAGTTGAAGTATAATTTATTTTAATTAGCGATGTCATTTTTTTTTCTTTCTGACTTGTTTTGCAACTTTGCGACGGCGGCGTTCCACAAATGAAATATCCGTTTAAAAAGTTTCAAATCAAATTAATTCGTCCCTTTTACTACAGTCAATTCCCTTAAAGGACTTCATTAAGCGAGGCAATTCCGGTAAGCTTTAATAATGACCTCAAAACGCGTTAAAAATGGCCAAAATTGAATAAATGCTATTATTATTATTATTATAATAATACTTTGGTAACGTAATTATGTTGTCTTATCTCGTTGGCAATAATAAAAAAGATATCTCAAAATTTTAACTCCACCTAAATTAACTTACTAAGCTTTTCTAAAAGTAGATGGCCAGTCGTGGCGCAGAGGCAAAAGTGTGTTACCGTGTAAATACTTGTTGTGGGTTCGATTTCCGCTCGAAAAAGTGAAATGTTTAACTTTTTATTTCATCGCTATTGTAAAGTGCTTTGCTTTTATTTAGCTACGTAAGTTTTTTAAGCGTAAGATATTTGATTCATTCATTTCATATACTATGAACGGAATGTATTACCTCTCTTAACTAACACTTAAATAAACCACGCAAATAATATTTTCTGTAAATGGAACTGATAACCTAAGTAGTACCTAGTTTCATAGGACAATATGTAAGTAGTACAGTAGTAGTAGTAATTATGGTATTGGATTGAACTTTGAAATTGGGACTCTACACCACGTTTTGGCTTCCCAGACATAGACAATTTAAAATAATCCACGTCCCATAAGTGGTGTTATAGTCGCAACCATTGTGCTTGTTGTAATTGTAAAGTTTAACCTCATTAATTTGTTAATTAAGTATTCAAACCTAAATCGAAAATATAAAGTGCAAATAAAGAGCTAATCATATACGAGTACCACAGCGCTAGGTTATTTAGTTTTCTTTTCGTAATAACAGTATAACATTTTAATTACACTCACTAAATAAAATAATTCTCAACTCAAGACTAAACACGATAAAAAACACAAATTTACATAAAAAAATGTAGCATATAACGACTACACCGTAGAAACTTTCGTGGTTTTTTATTGGGAGCCATAGCGAGCTAGAAGTTTACTTCATTACACTCGATTCGTAACCATCAAACCTCCAATTTGGGAATTATCTTAAAACGACTCATGAATTATTCAAACTTTGAATTTTTGACGAGTATCCTCGGTTCGCGTTATTTGTAAAAGAATTTATGGTAATAAGATTCACTCAATATCTCTAATAAGACCTCATGAATTTCAATACTCTATACAATAATTTGTGTAAATGAATGCGTATATTTAGCACGACAATTGAATTTTATTTTAAACGTAAATTAATTAATAAAGTGCATAGTACTTGCTTCTCAGTTCTTTATTACTTTAGAGAACTTAAGTAAAGAGTATAATGAAAATTAGTAATATGAAATATATTATTTTTTCGGCATCACGCTGTATCCCGCATGTAACAGGGTAGGCAGAGGGAGCCTAGAGTTTACACACTTCACTCCTCAATTTCCGCCGAACTCTGTATACATTGTGTGATGATTTTTTTTTATGGAATACACCGCAAGCAAGCGTTCGGGTCACCTGATGGTAAGTGATTACCGCCGCCCACGACCCCGTGCA
>DWAO01002703.1:0-15415 GCA_018230605.1 Heliconius congener | reverse complement strand
ATATATATATATATATATATATATATATATATATATATATATATATATATACCTTTCTTTCATATCTTAAACAATTTTTATCATTGACATTATAATATTTATACATTTTACTAAATGTTGTTAATAAGTCATAAAAATATAACATTTATCCACATATTATTAGATTTTACTACGACAATCTATCCTCTCCCTAACAAGTTCGCTAACAATGTAAAAATAAATTTTATATAAATTTACAGTTAAGGCTTATTGCCATTTTTACAATCTGTATTATATACATATATATTTAGTACAAAAAACAAAATATACATATACTTTCTACTAGAATCGAACCCACCACTATCGTACTTAAACTCAGATGCTATTCCACTGCGACATAGCGGTGTCAAATACAATACAAAAAAAAATATCCTGTAGAATCATTTCTTTGTAACTTTTTTAAGCTTCACGATGAATTGCGCATTTAGCAGGGTAGGCAAAGAGAGAGAGAGAGAAAGTTATTTCTAAGATATCTAGCCAAATGTATTGTGCAATAAGAATTGGTAATGTAGTTTATCTATAAAACCTGTTTTTTTATACATTAAATTGTTAAAAAGTGCCTATAGGTAGGGGAGTGCTACCTCTTTTACTGGCATATGTATGTGAGGCACGCGACAAGCAAAGCAAGCAATGCAAACGTAAGTATATTCATGGGGAACGGAGTGTCTTAACACTACGATAACAGGTTCCCCCTGCCTCTCCTGCTATGTGCAGAATACGGCGTGAAGCTAAAACATAAAATAATAATCAGTCTCTCAATATATCACAGATTAATAAATCACAGATTGAATAAAATTAATAAATAACTTATAAAATATATAAACAATCTTCTTTCTTGAGGTACATAATAAATAAAACGCCATTTTCCTTTCACTTATACTTTAGTCAAAATTTTCCTTCTCATATTAAAAAAAAATAAACATTATGTCTACTTAAATGTAATGTTAAAATTACCTTAATAATAGATAATGGTGAAATTTTCGGCCGAATTCAAGACAGCGTGTAGTGTAGCGGAACTCAACGCCGCCAAATTATCAGAGCGGGTAAACGAAAATAATTAAAATATAATCATTCCCTCGAGTGGAAATCGAGCCCACGACCATCGCGTTTACAGTACACACACTGTTCCACATATTACATACAAAATATTTTTTTATTAAAGACATTATATAAATAAAATTATATAAAATTTTTAATGTAGCGGGATTTGATCATAAATTCTGAAGCTTATTTATTGACCACCACTATGTATACACGGACATGTCAAAAAAGGTATATGGAAAACACAATTAAAGGTCATTTTAAAAAAAATATAAATATAATATATAGCATATATTTATAGGTTAATTTTATTTCTTTAATGCTGGGGCCACACTACCGGCCATTAATTATCGCGTTAAGGGACGTTAACCGTATATGTAGCCACAACTTAACGCAATAATTTGACAACGGCATTTACATTGCCGTTTGACGTTAGGTGATAATTCAAGTGGCGCGACGGGATCGCACGTGTGTTGTGTTTGCAATACATACTATGGAGTGGAGTAACGAGAAAGTAATTGTGTTTCTCGAGATTTTGCAAACAGAACCATTTTTGTCGGGTCTAAAACAAGAATCGTGGAATGCAAAGTGATGCTTGGCGCCGACTGATGGAAAAGAAGGAAACTTTTTCTGTTTCCTTTTTTTCTTCATTCGATAATGATTCAATAAATTCAAACAATAAAAATTTACACTCATAAAATACAGAGCTCGGTCAATGTCCATCTTTGCAGTCCGTCAAGTAAATTTAACGCCGTTTTATCGCCAAACGCCAAACCACATTGACCGTATTAAGTGTAGCCACCCACTTTAGCACGTTAAAAATTATCGCGATAATGGGCATTGACGTTGGCCGCTAATGTGGCCCCAGCATAAGAGCAAGCACGTTTATCCCGTTTCCCTATAAACATTATCTTTTGATATGTCCTTTTATACGTCATTATGTTCATCATCATACATCCCCATCTAATTCAAGAGTTATCAATAAATTTTCATACCAAAAACTCCACCATTAACGTTACACTAAAAACTCACTATGCACAATAATAACCACACATATTATTACATATACACAAAATTGAACCTACACAAACTTTGTGAAAGTGACGATATTATGGGGCCGTAGCCTTGCGCATTGTCGTACAACTCAAACAATGGGGCTGCTACTAATTTATAATTTTTGGGTACTGCAAATAAAGCCCTATCTTGTAACTGCACTAGGAACAAGCGTTTGTGTTCCTTAGGTTTAGTTATGTGGGGGGGAATGTATGGATACTGCGGTGGTTCAAAGTTTGGTCTCCACCAGTTACCTATAAAAAAAAAATATGTTAGGAGACCGAATGTAAATGCGAGGGTTGTGGGTATGAAAAGAAATTGAAAAAATTGAATTGAATTGAGAAAATTGGCCGGAAATTGGGATACAAATTGTTTCAACACTGGGTCCCCACATGCAGAATATTTTTTCCGACTTCACGCTGTAACATCCATATAGCAGGGTAGGCAAAGAGAACCTAGTGTTAAGACATTGCGTTCCCCACACACCCACACCACCATCGAGAGATTGCATACTAAACAGCGGATTTCAATACCGCCGTTAAACTTACAGAAGGGATAAATAAAATGATTAAAATATAATCATTCCCACTAATCGTATTCGAACCCACAACCATCACAGTCAGACACTGTTTTGATATCAAATCACTTACCAATCGTATCTTCAATAAGCCAATCCTGCTTAACGCCATCTTGTCTTCCCAATGTCTCTGTAAGTAACCTCTTTAGACCTTCTATTTCATCCTATAATTTTTACAATAAAAGAAATTATTAGGTCACTGAAAACAATAATCCTGGCAGGTATGCAGTTAAATATCCTTATAATCCTATTAATATTACAAATGTAGAATTTTATGACTATGGATGTTTGTTACAATTTCACACAAAAACTACTAAACGATTTAGAAGAGAATGTATGTTGACATTTTGTATAAATTGGCTACAATATAACAATAAATTAGACATATTTTTAATTGGGAAGGTAAGTCTTAAGCCAGGCACATTGAAACCATTAATGTGTAACTGTGTGTGTAACTGTGAAAAAATATTTTTTCAATACATAGTTCTTAGTCTCCGAGATGCGCTTTATAATATGTATATTGTTGGCGTACTCGTGTAAAAGAGGGTGGAAAAAGATGATAAAAGCAGTGGAATTGTGTCAATCGGAGGCAATTGCTTGTTGGCAACGGCCCTTATTGGAAGGAAACTAGTGTGAAGTATTGTTAGTAGGTGATACATATCAGTTATTGCAATTACATGGTATCCCTTTCCAAATAATTTAAAAACATATAGACGATGTGTGTATTTATCGTGTATTTTAAAAGCTATAACCGCTTCCGATTTCTAGCAATATATATATATATATATATATATTGCACATATAGAAAAAATATACAAAATATAATATAACGTGTATTATTATATTATACGGAGAGAAAGAAAATGTAGTGATACATCACCACTTTCTCAATTTCTCTCCACTTCATTTAAAAATAAAAAAAACTAAATGTCAACATATAAAAAACATTCCATAAAATAATAAAAATATATTGCGGTAAGAAAGAAAACATAGTGATGACATCACTACATTCTCAATTTCCTTCCATTTAATAGATTTATAAAAATCAAATAAGAAACTTAAAATGTTACAAAAATATAACAAAAATACAAAAATGCATAGTTAACTTAAAAATATTAAATTGCTTCAAATGTTAGTTTCCATAATATTCGTATGTATAAAATAACGTAACTTTTTTAATGCCATGCGCGCACACAGCTGGTTAAGCGGAGGGAACCTAGTGTTAAGACACTCTGTTCTCCACTTTCTGTCGAATTCTGAAGGCATTGCGAGTTGAGTGGCGGAACTCAACGACGCGCTTTGCCACGACACCAGAGCAAAGAAATGAAACTATAAATTTAAGTAAATATTTCATCTCCTCGAGTGGGTATCGAACCCACAATCTTAATTTCCCGTCACTTCCTTCAGAAATCATAACATTATGATTAAAATAAACAAATCAAATATAAAAATATTGCCTCAAAGCTTCCATAAAATATGTCTGTCTTTTAGTACCACACAATTTAAGAGAAAGAAAATGTAATGATGGACCCACTGCATTCATAAGTTTCTCTCCATTGTATGGAAATGTAAAAATTATATAAAATTGCTTCAAATATTAGGTTTCACAAAATATGTATGTATTTATTTTTTTTATTTAATACATTTTGCAAAGAGAAAGAAAATGTAGTAATGCGTCAATCTACTTTCTCAATTTCCTTCCACTTAGTTCAGATTCAAATATTAATCAATTCTGTACTAATATTATTAAAATTTTTCAAATATTAATTGTCAATTAATACATTTTTTTGTATTAATTGTCAAAAAAACATTTTCCCCAATTATTAATAAAAAACATCAATTTAAAATGCTGAATCTAAGTTCAATTTAAACTTCAAGTGCATAATTTTATGAATTAAAGTTAATACCACCACCACCAAAACCAGAAACAAAAAACTAATTCTACAAAAATACCTCCCCAGGATTTAATTCTCCACCAGGCAGCTTGAAGAAGGCAGTTCCAAGTTGTAACAGCAGGACATGTGGTAAACCATGTTCATGTACTAACAGTACTCCTTCTACCGATCTGAAAATAGAGAAATATGTTTAAAACATCTTAACATATCAAGTTCCGATCGGGACCCAAAATATTTTCATTTCTACTCTCTGCCAAGATAAAGTACAGTGTTGAGTGCTGCAACTTACCACACAGTATATCAAATTGATTGCACAGAAAGCTCTATAACAATGTAGGACTCAATTACTATAGTTTTATAGAGGCATGGGAAGACAGATATTGCCAAAAATAAAAATTTCAAAGAAAATTTATCATTGTCAAATGAAACGCCATTTGTTAAGAATGACGTAATCATGTATTAACATGTCAAATCGGCAAACTGTTCCAGAAATCGAATCGTAGGTAATATCCCTTACCAGTTCAGATATGTTTTTTGAAAATGAAAAGTGGCACAAGTTTACGAATTGTTTGTTTTTTTAATTTCCATTTTAAAATAATTCACCTTATATCTATGTTGCACCCGTAAAATAGGGCAATCGCTACCACCCGGAACCGAGATGGTATAAGCGTTTGGGTTGAGAAGATACTTGTTTGTTTGTGCAAACTTATTATCTCCAAAACCACTGGTCCGATTTTAATGCGGTTTTCAGTGATGGGTTTGGCTTCATTGGTGCATGTTCTCTAAAAGAGGTGTTGCGGTTGCGGTATGTATAATGCACGTAATTACGAAGTCAGTGTTAAGGTAATACTACAACAACTTTACTACAATACCAAATTACTGTTTGTTTTGATTGTCACCACTTCAAATTAATTATTTTAATTATTTTTGTTTAACAAAATCAATGTACATGTTAAATAAATTTACATAACATAAAGATGTTAAGTAAATTTATTTTTTACTTTTTAGTTTATTGTTTGAAGTCAGATTTTTTTTATAATTTTAAATAATGGGTAGACCTTAAAAAGATGTTTCTCAAATGAGTAGGTAGTGGTTGATGTCGGTTTGAAATGAGAATGTTTTCTTTATTAATAAGTTGTTCAAAAAGAATTAATGAAATTGGTTGGAATGATATTGAGTTATTCATCCATTTGCCTTGCACATGCTTAATGCAAATTTTAGACTTATGTGATTTTTCAATGATAACATTGACAAAAATAAACTAATTTAAAATGGAACCAGTCGGGAAGCACCAACTTTCAAATAAAAAAAGAATTGTAAAAATTGGTTCACCCAGTCAAAACTTCTGAGGTGACAAACATAAAAAAAACTATTTAATTGATATTCTCTCTCTTACAGGAGTTGGTTAAAAATATATTTTATATTTTTTTTATTTGTCTATCTCTATTGGTTTTTTATTGGTAAATGACTAGTCTAATAAATATTTAAAATGTCAATAAATTTATGTAAATGGGCAGATGTTTAGGGCTACTCCATAAATTTTTCATCTACAGAATTCTTCATGAATAATTTACAATTTGTAAAGATTTCACAATTAATTCTATAGTTAGTTCTATAATTATTATTTTATTGTTATTATTATTTGTGACATAGTATGCAAATGGCTTCCTGTAAATATCTCAACGAAGTATAGAGTGTGAGGAAATAGTCTTATATATTTACTTTAGATTTCAGTGGTTCATTGAACAAATTATACAATAATACTTTTTTTTAATTCACTATTTTCTTATATCTAATTGTTTTTTTTAAGTGATAAGCCTAACTAGCAAAATGGTAGGAAACAATTTTGATCTAAGTTCATAACAATTTGTAATTTCCATTTAGAAAAATAGTTAACTTATTAAATGAATATCCTCTAAAAGATTTGTGCCCATGTTAAAGATGTTCCAACATATTTATTTCATCAACATATCCCAAATACACCATGAGTGTAGTTTCAAATAAGTTAAATTATAAATAATGAAATGTGTTTCAAACTTTGTATAATCGGCTTCACGCACCCGCACACAGCAGGGTAGGCAAAGGGAACCTAGTGTTTAGACAATTCGTACCCAACTTTCTGCCGAATTCTGGAGGTATTGCTTGTTGAGGTCACACTTTTGTGCCCCTGCCACGACTGGCCGCAACTTATGTTATCTTTCTTCAATTTATTACCTTTGTATAAATCTATACTATTGAAAATAAATTATATTACGCCATATTTTTTTTTCTTTAAGGATATTTGTATTGAAATAAAAGTTTTAATATCTCACCGTCTCATCCCAATTTTACTGAACTCCTCACGCATCCTCTGAAACCTAGCTGGTACCGATGCATCTTTCTCAAACAACGGTTCTTTCGTACCAAAAGTGTAATTTGTTAAAGGATATAAGTTTATTGTTCTATTTAACGTTAAACTAACAGCGTTTTGACTGTTTTGGTGCTGAACGCCGGGGCGTGTTGGCCATTGCTTGTTACCTCCTTGTACTGTCGCCATCATGATTTTATTATTTTAAATGAATTTATAAGTTGTTTTCAAGTAATTTAATATATTACAATTATTTCTATTATAAACGTTGTCGAAAAAGTATTTAATAGAAGTAAATTAACCAATAATATTCTATAGTAACAGCACAAACGCTAGCTTCGGTCAGCCATTTTAATTTTAAAATGGCACAGAGTATATAGGTATTAGGTAGCGTTTCCATAGATAGCAAGACAGATAATTAATACAGAAAACAAAAAGATTTTTACAAATAAAGTAATAAATATTATGATCTTATGTTAACGTATGTAATTTATTTATTTGAAAGCATGTTTTATTTTTTATTTTTAAGATCTGTGTTATATTTTTTTAACTTAGCCTTTACCTCATCGATACCAAGATATCTATTCTTAATCGCTGCCATAACCTCAGAGTATGTTAAAGTAGAGGCCTCAGGAATGATATCTAAAATTACCGCAGTAGATGGCAACCTCGACAACTTAGTAACACGACCCTTTTTAGACCCTTAGTAGCACAACCCTTTACTACCTCTTGGAACTTGTTTCCTCCCTGAGGAACTTTTACGACCAACTACAGTAGCCAAAGTTTCATCACGCACCGGAACATGTAGTGATGGTGGACCAGCCACTGCAGGCAAGTCAATAATGGGGTGGTGGACAAATTCCTTTGTCCCTTTTTTGCTTTTTCGCTTTTTCTTCTGTGGTGGCACTTGTCCCTCATATATGACAACAGATGGAAATGAACTGAGAGGGAATAATTCTTAAGGCAGGTCTTATGACCTTATCCGGAGAAATATCGGCTTTAAAAGCTGCTAGCTTCTGGTCTATTAGAGACCCTATTTGTTCCATTAGTCCTGCTTCTCCGGTTCTTCGAGATGGTGGAGGGGCTGCAACTCTATCAACTGTGACAGTGGAAGTAAGAGATGATGCAGATACCTCTGTATTTCGACGCTGACAAGGCAAAGCCCTTTGGCGTATACATTGACCTGGTGTACTTACTGTCGCCACATTGGCTTGAAGATTCTTGAGACGGCTAATTTCTGTTCGCAATTCGCCATTTTCGCTAGAGAAGTACCAGGAATCATATGGCACACTTTAACCCAAATAGAACCAAAAGGCAATTCTTAGTTCTGATCTCATTGCCTAAGCTCTTCCATGCTCTCCTTCTCGGCCAGTCGTTCGCCATGGTCTGAAACCATCTTTCGACTAAAAAAGTGATTTCAGGCCATGCCCAGGTGAACTACGAGGAGGTGACTAGCCTACACCCCTGATTATTCTTTTTATTTTATGAATATTAAATTATAGAAATTACATTAACAATAGCCCAATAAATATAAATTAAATATATTAAAATGTGACTCAACCTTCAGCGATAAACATATACCATTAAGGACTTGTTGCAAAGTTATTAAAGGTCAAAAATTTTGTATTTTTTAAATTTTGTATCAAAAATTTATAAAAATGTCTCATAAGGTTGAGTCGGAGCACGCCATGTGAGCGTATAGGAAGAAAGAAGAAGTATTTTGAGCGACCTTTTTTTAAAACAACGAATTCCAAGTTGCAGACAATAAATGTCAGACATTAAATTCATATCCAGTAGAAAGATATTTTATTGTATTAGTATAAATCGTAGCGAGAATGTCTATGTAGTACCTGGACGGTTTCCAGGAGACGTGGGTTCGATTTCCGTTATGTTAAAATTTTAATATGATTTCTAAATAAGTATAAATCAAGAATATTACAAATATGACAAAAAAGTAGCCTATGCCCATCCCAAAGCCTTCAAGTATCTCTATCATATGAAATGTTATCATAATCGGATCACCGGTTTGTCCGTGATTGCGTCACAGACTGACAGACAAAGTTACTTGCGAATTTATAATATAAGTATGGATTGCCAGGCAATTGGGGAATACCTGCGTTTTTGAAAATAACTCGCAGACAATCACTCGCGTCGTAGTCATATTCTCAGTTTCATTAGATTTTTTCCCACTTGCAGGGTGTCTTTATGGTGTGATATTTGATTTAGTCAGGGTATAGAAGATTAGTAAAATACAAAAATACACATATTTAAAAAGACTTCTTTTTTTATAACATCAATATTTTTAATTTTCAATTTTTACTCGAATTTAGTATTCTAATAGCTTCTCTGTGGCCCGAGTCACTCGCTCCGTGAACTGTTGCAAAGTGTGTCACATCAGTCGCTTCTCCAGCAAACAGAACTTTGGGAATCCCCTCAGCGTCTACAAGAGGTTTCCCGAGTATTGTTCTCGCCTTCGGATACTCGTGTACAACTAAACCATCAAAAGTGTACGTTCCACGAGTGAATGGATTCGAGTACCATGTGGATCTAAAAATATTATTAATATATTTGAGATTATTGGGGTAATAGACATTGGGAACCTATTCCGCATAATACAAGTTAAAAAGAAGATAAAACAATTTAATGTGTAAAATTAGAAGCTTAATTTTTTCTGTGTTTCAAGGGATAGTAGACCTTAAGTTTGATATAGATTTCAGCTTCACATCTCTACGCGATCTCGGGATAAATGGTCTTAACAGACTGACAGGTCGACGACAAAGTGATCTTATAAGGGTTCACATATCCTAAAAAGAATCGCTTTCCAGTCTTACTATGTTCAAAATTTCTAACAAAATCGCATTTGCTCACAGTTTAATAATAGTAATATTAACCTACCGTATCATTCCAGTCGGCTCTGGTATCGTCATATCTTTGCCCAAAAATTGACGCAAAAGTTTCATAGATTTATTCCTAACAACGTCTTCTGGTAATGATTCTACCTGTAATGTAATATATGTATTATATGTATTTTTTTTTCTTATATTTATTTAAATTTTCCACACCATAGACACTGTGCCTTATTTTGTTCTTTATTTAGTATTTTTTTATGATTTAGAGTTTACTCTAAGAGCATAATTTTATATATGAGTCGGTCGGATTCGAACATGGTCCGGTGGCACAAGAAGTCACGTTTACAGTAAACGTGACGGTTGTGGTTACGATTTCCACTTGGGGAAATAAATTATTTTATTTTCATTTTCTCGCTCTAGTAGTGAGGCAAAGTGCGTCGCTGAGTTACACCATTCAACAGTCCTCCAAAGTTTGGTGAAAATTGGGGAACATAAGTGTCTTAAGGGGAATATCTTAATACTTGGTTTTCAGGTTCCCTTTGCCTGCCCTGCTATTTGCGGACGAAAAATGGCGAAAGTAGTGCTTCAGCGCTAAAATCCCTTTGGATCCGTCTCGGCCTGCGCTGCTTAAAGAAAAAAAAACTTACGAATTTTGTATTTTCACCACTAGTCCACAGTGTCACCGTGTTAGAGGAACCGGCTGGAGTCGATACATCTCGTATTTTCGACAACCAGGTGTCATTGCCAGATTTTTCCTTATCACCTGGTAAATAGAACAACCTGTAACTCTCTGCACGCATCCATCTTTCTGGGAATGACAATATAATTTTTCCTATAAGTCCCATGACTACTTTGTCTATGGCTTGCACTTTTTCTTGTGGCAGCGATGGTGAAAACAATGAGGCGTATCTGAAAATGTTATTATTATGTTTTATATAACTTTTATTAATAGATATACTTAATATTTTCTTTTTCTGGCTCCTATTCTTACATGCATTTACAGTTACGTCAGCCACTTCGAATATGTAATATACAACTAAGTTATTTCTATTTGACCATGTACAAGCAATATTTTTTAGCTTCACGCTGCGTCTTGCATATAGCAGGGAAGGCAGAAAAATATGGGAACCTCAAGTATTTAGACACTTTGTTATTATTAAGACACTTTCGTTCCCCACTTTTCGCTTAATTCTGGAGGCATTACGTGTTCAGTGGCAGTGGTTGATGACATATAATATTCGTTCGCGTATTGAAGTCTGTTCTCAAACTTTCCTTGAACATAAGAGAATATTAAGAATATTCTATGAGTACAAATATACTCAACTAATTAATTTACTAATTTAATAATTAATGCAATGATTTAAATTAAATTACAGGTAGTGTACCAAATCACCTACCTTTCTTTCAATACTCCAAGAGAGACGGTAACAATAACATTATCAGCTACATACACGTCGCCATCTTTACATATCACCTCGACACTTCCGGTGGAGTTCCGCGGCCATTTTATCTCAATTACCTCTTTGTTTAATTTTATTTCTAAATTTGGATAACCAGGACCGTTGTTATATGTGTTCTGTCAAGGAGAAATAAATACAATATAAATATTTGGACAATATAATATTATACTTTTTTTTTGTTATAACTTCACGTTATACCCCGAGATCTCTATCTCTCGGGAGGGAACCTGGGAATTTAGTGTTAAGACATTTCGTTCCCATTAATACAATTCCGTTCCCCGTCGTCTACCGAATTCAGGAGGCATAGCGTGTTGAGTGACGAAACTCAACGACACGCTTTTGTTTCGGTACAAAAAGTTACGATTACATTACTACGGCGGAAAACGGGAAGCCTACGGAGACCACTTCGAATAAATTATATATTTTATGAATGTACTAACTAGCATACTGTAATAGCAACAAATATTACGTATAATAAAATAATATTGTTTTCTTCGTAACAATATTTTAAGCAAGACTCTTTATATATATATTCTCTCTAAATAAATTGAATACCTATTCTTTTCACATTTATTTTTTTAATATTATCTAATTTATTAATTCTTATTTATATACATGATCATTTCTATTATTTGCTTAGACAAATTACGGCTTCTACTACGCAATAAAATAAATAAGTAAAGTAACTTAAGTAAAGTGTGACTGTAATGGCGACTGGTTGTGGGTTCGATCCCACTCGACGAAACGAAATATTTATTTAAAATCATATTTCCATTTCTTGCCTCTGGTATCGAGGTGAAGCGTGGCATTGAGTTCCACCACTCAACACGAAATGCTTCCAGATTTCGGCGGAAAGTGGGGAACGGTCTTAACACTAGGTTCTCTCTCCCTGCTATGTGCGGGGTAAAGCGTGAATCTGATTTTTTTTTGTTTTTAACATAATAAAATAAACTCACCAATAAAATATCAAAGAAAGTCTTATAGCCGTGTCGGTGCCATGAGGTGGCTAGATTCCCATCAATATCTCTATAATGTGACTGAGCACTAATATCATTCCAATCGTTGGACGCAACATCATTACTTATATGTATATTGCACATATCCAAAATTTCATTTATATATGCATCATCTCTGTGTACTTCTGGATAATTTTCTTTAATGTAATCGAGAAGGCTAGAATAAATTTGAATATTATAGAGACCACCCGTGGCTCAAAAACACAAATGTGACTGTTAACGCGACTGGTTGTAGATTCGATCCCCAGTAGAGGAAATGAAATATTTATTTAAATTTATATTTTCAATCCTTCGCTTTGGTGTCGAGGAAAAGCGCAGTGTTGAGTTTTGCCAGTCAATACGAAATGTCTCCAAAATTCGACTGAAAATGGGGAACGAAGTGTCTTAACACTAGGTTCCCTTTTCCCTACTCTGCTGTGTGCTGAATACAGCGTGAAGCTGAAACTTGAATATTAGAAAATTACTAAATGCATACAGTGCTAACGTTCTTGGACGGGCCGATGTCCAGCTATTGGACAGGATAAGGACTAATGATAATGACGGCGATGTAGTCTTTATTGTTGATGAGGATGTTATAATCTCTATTATAACATAATGAAAGTCACTGGATTTAAAAATATACCAAAATTCTACTGGCTTTGGTATATTTTTTTAAGATGTTTTCTACAGAGTAGTTAAAACTTTTAAAATATAAAAAATGTTGCTTATATATAAAATCTTAAGTTAAAAATAACCTTCTAGTTAAATAAGTCCCCAAAGCTTCAGGTTTTTTTGACGGAACAATTCCAATAGACTCTGCATGTTCAAGTAAGTCGGATATCAAACTGGTGTTCCCTGGAGTCCCGTCAGAGTTGTACACCACGAAGCTCTGAGTTTGTGGAAATACTGATATGTTATGGGTAATTGCACTCTCGTAAATTCTACTATAATTTGTGCCGTGGATCCTAAAATAAAAAGTGTTATTTATTTTTTTTGATTTCGTTCTCCACTCAATCAAATCATATTTTCTCATATATTATTACGACATAGCGCGGCATTAAGTTTCGCAACTACGCTATAAAAATAAATAAAATCAACACGCGTTGTCCTGAACTTTGGGCAGAAAAGGAATGAAGTAGGTATAAGACACTGAAGGAAAAAGTGTGAAGTTAAAAAAATTATAGTAGTGCAAAGCTAAATGCCAAAATATTATAATATCATTATATAATTGAATAGATTTTAGCTAAGAAAACTGCATAAAAAGAAATAATCACCATTCTGCACCTTCTTCTACTATACCATCTCCAAATGGAACAGTCTTCACTCTCCCGCCGATCCTGTCCTGAGCTTCCAAACATAGGACTCTTTTCCCAGCTTTAGCAAGAGTGGACGCTGCAGTCGCACCTGCTGCCCCAAGACCTACTACTATCGTATCATACGATGTAGAAATGGGTGACCTATTAAAAAATTAAATTAGTTTTTCGTACATCATACAATAAAATAAATTATTGTCAATATAATATTTAAATTTTTCTTAATAGTTGCCTTTGCTAAACCTACCTATATGGCTAATTTCAATTTTCTAAATTCATTAATTTCGTCTCTGCATTATGTGTCAGTCACTAAGTAAAGGAAAAGTTTTATATATTTATGTAAATATTTTGATATTAGGCCGTCGTGGCGTACCTATCGACTATAAGCGCAATGGTTGTGGGTTCGATTTCCACCCGGAGAAATGAATTATTTTAATATCCTTTCCTTTAGTGACATAGTACGGCATTGAATTCTGCCACTCAACAAACTATGCCAAATGTTTTTAAAATTGTTCGGAATCTGTGTCTTAACGCTCTTAAAAGAGTGTCTTAACACTCCTTACACGGTTCCTTCTACCTACCCGGGTAGAATCCCGGGTACATTCGGGATACATCGTGAAGTTTATAAACAAACATACTGAAAAGCATGAAGTCAAAAAGTATATATAAAAATTTCTTTGGCATTGAATACAGTATCTCTTATCACATTATATTACAACGTTATTGACCTTCTAAGGTTTATCTCTCACCTATGAACTGTATAACTGTATATTATTTGTGAATATCACTTGGAAATAAAAGCAATAAATAATATACATTTATCGATTGATCCAGAAATTTTGGAATCTACCATTGTTTTGCTAAATTAACCAAATGAAGACG
The DNA here is from genome assembly GCA_018230605.1 of Heliconius congener. NCBI lineage: Eukaryota > Metazoa > Arthropoda > Insecta > Lepidoptera > Nymphalidae > Heliconius > Heliconius congener. The sequence goes on along the minus strand of DWAO01002703.1, from coordinate 964 downwards.
CGGACCTACCTAACATACCAGGTAGGTTTTATTTCTTCAATTTTTTAGCTTCACTCTGTATCCCGCAAATAGCATGATAGGTAGAGGAAAACCCCGTTCCCCAATTTCTGCAGTATTGTCAAGGCATTGCTTGTTGAGTGGCGGAAATCAACGTTGCGCTTTGTTTTGTTAAGCATTAAAAATATTAATAAATAATAATTCCCCCGAGTGCAAATCAAACTCATTACCGTCGCGTTTATAGTCATACGCTTGTGCCACTGAGCCACGGCGGCCGCAAATTAAGTAGGAGGCCTTTATAAAAGAAACACGTCATCATCTGAGCATATCTTTCTTATTCTTATTTAAGGCAGGCATTCTCCTTATGATGGATGTTATACTGACAGTATTCCAATAGATTATTTACCTTACTCTACCTATTGACCAAGACATAGCTTAGCTGATCGATTCCGCAATGAAGAGATACACAGAATGGCAAGCAATAGCGAGGATGTCAGGATGACAATGAAGAAGACTGTGCTCAGCTGGTGTGAGCACGTCGAACAAATGAGTGATAAAAGAATGGCAAAAAAGATTTATGATGGAAAAGTGAGCGGTAAGAGAGGTAAGGGGAAACTTCAGTTGAGCTTTATCTTTGATAATGTGTTGACCAGTATCTTTGATAATGTGTTTATGAAAACACATTATCAAAGGTACTGGAGGAGGTCTCGCAAAAAGCATGAGGGCCCAGGAGGAGGGCATGTATGAAGAGGTTGATGACGGTGGACGAGGCGAAAGAGGTATGTAGAGGCCGTAGCGTTTGGCGTTCCGTTCTCTCCGACTACCCGGCTAGAGATAAAGCGTGATGCTAAGTTAAGTTAAAAATTTAACACTAAGGCAAATGCTATAGAATGTGCTCAGAGCTGTAAATTCTCTTCTTTCTGGCATTAATCCCGGCTTTTGCCAGGGTCTGCCTTCCTGCTCAACC
>DWAO01002702.1:0-15418 GCA_018230605.1 Heliconius congener | reverse complement strand
TATATAAAAATGCATGCAAAATTTTTTTTAAAGATAATTGCAGGTTGTAAGTATGTTATTAGAATTTAATTCAATTGCTTTAGAAGTAGTGGGTGCAGATATTTTTAACTTTTTTTTAAATATGTAAAAAAACATGTTGTACTCTTTGGTATGTGAATCTGCACCCGCCGCTGTGCTTTAGTTAGCACTTGTCCTAACTAACATTTGGTTCTTCCACAATATTTTAGAGATTTTTGAAGCAATAATTGTAATTTAAGTTGTTTTAATAGTTTTTTTATATAAATGTTTTAATGCGACAAGCTATTCGCACAATACATGGCTATTAGCGTCGAATTATATAAAACAGGTATACAGGTATACGTTATTTTTAGTTTTACACATACAGCAGAATAAGCGGATAAAATCTGGTATTAAGACACTGCTTTCTTTAATTTCTATCAATTAAAAAACATCAGCGTAACTTAACGCCGTGCTCTGTAATATTTGAGAGATCGTCATCATATCTATCATCATATATGCTATTAATAAAATAATCTTAATGCTGTTATATAATTTGTGTATATACAGCGATATACAGCGTGCTCTTGTTTTGTCTAATATAATTCGATGCTAGCTTCGTGTAAATATTTAATGCATTACTTTATCATGATTTTAAAAAATGTTATTCTCACATTAAGTATTAATAAGTTATTGTAAAAATCATTCAAAATTTTAATTCTATGAAAATGAAAAGATTATCAATAGACTGTAAAATAAAAGTTTCCAAAACAACATTACTGCATTCACATGGTAGTTAGCTTCATTCATTTGTTAGAAAGTTGTTTTTTCAAAGTTAGTTGCGGGTTCAAATCATAAGCCAAAATTTAAAAATTTTGAAGGATTTTTCTTTTATGTTCTTTGTTTGTATATAAAATAGTGTTGGTTTATAACGACGTCTCTTGTCAGACGAACATTGTGTATTAATAAACGTAATTATATATTATGGTAACTTTTACTTTCAATACCCTATAATCTAAAACAAATTAATTTAATATTAGCTATAATATAGCTAATATTAAATTGTTTTGTTTTATGTCAAATAGATATTGAATAATCATTTCACTTGTTAATTTTTTTTGGTATATTTTGAAAATATTTCTCTAACTCTCTTAACGTTAACAGAACGCAAAGTTTTATTTCATTAAATTATATATCAATGGCCAATAGAGGCCAGTCGTGGCGCAGAGGCACAAGTTTGCGACTGTAAATGCGCCAGATTGTGGGTTCTATTCCCACTCGCGGAAATGAAGTATTTAATATTTTCATTTCCTCGCTCTGGTAACGAGGCTAAGTGCGACGATGAGTTCGGTCACTCAACAAGTAATGTCTCCAGAATTCGGTGGAAAGTGGGGAATGGAAATGTCTTAATAGAAATAGGAATGTCTTAACACAAAGTTCCCAGGTTCCCTCTGCCTATGTGCAGGATACAGCTAAGCTGAAAAGAATATAAAAACTAATTTGAACATGACCTTTATCAAGAGTAAATACATTTTTATACCTTCTTTTTTGAAATCTTCCTTCCAATGAATATATCTTACCTTTACAATGAAATTCAAGTAAAAATTCTCAAAATTTCATATTTATTTATAATCTGGCTAAAAGTAGAAAATATTATTTAGAGACGTATGTACATTTCAACGTAGCGGGATCCCGTCCTAGAAAACCGTCCAAACTTACCAGACATCTGACTTGTTACCACTTACGTACAATTTTTTATATCTTTCTAAATATATTTCTTTTCTTAGTGTCTGAGATTTGAATAACACTTAACAATATTTTTCGTTAGCTTCACGCTGTATCCCGCACAAAGCTGGGTTGTCAGAGGGAACCTAGTGTTAGGACACTCCGATTCCCATTTATTATAGCTAAAGTTAATACCTCAGACCTGAGAAGAACCGGCGCAAGTAACTCAGCGGAACATTTTTACAAATCAATACTTTATGTATTTTCAATTAGAAAAAAAAAGAAAAAAGTTGGTGATTGACCTTTAACATACAAACGTATGTTCACTACTTTTAAATTGTGATATAGAACATTCTAGGACATTTCTGGGATCGTTTTGTAAAAGCGTACACATTTTCCCATAAAAGAATTGCGGACCGGATGCAATCGGGTTACAGATGCTTCACGCTGTATCCCGCACACAGCAGGGTAGGCAGAGGGATACTAGTGTTATGACACTCCGTTCCCCTCACTTTCTGCCGAATTCTGGAGACATTTTCCCTCGTTAACAGAGCGAGCAAATAAAAATTTTAAATATTTTATATCCTCAAGTGGAAGTCGAATCCACACACAACCTGTCGCGTTTTCATTGAGTAAGGTTGTCTTTTTCTAAGCGTTATGTACAGAGCTATAAAATTTTTTTAAAAAAATTAAGGAAAAAATATTGAAAAACCAATGATAATTAAAGCCTTTAATTTGTGAAAAATTGAGCGCATACAAACTAAAACTAGTGGAACTTAATCATTAATTAGTTATTAATACAATTGTCATTATCGCTTACGTACAAATAAAAATAAAATAAAAAAATATTAAATTAAATTAATCTTAAAAAAAACACGAGTTACAATATCGAGACACAAAAATAATCGATATTCAGTCTTTTAAAATTAAATTAAATTATATTTAAAAAAAATGGAATGGCTCCACTTTGATCGAACATTAATTAACATTAAAAAAAGGAGTAATAAAACTAAAATGGCGTTAAAATTATTCTTAATTACATTAAAATTTAACTATAAAAAAATCGATTATAACATAACTATTCGATGTAATTAATTGATAATATAAATGTCTTCAACATTTAAATTATTTTTTAAAAAATTACGAAAATATATGATCTATTAGTTATTCATTTTAATTAGCTAAAATAATTAAATTTCCATTAAAATCAGTTTAATCAAAATAATACTTTTAAAGGAACTTTAGCAATCTTGTTCTGTTTATAAAAATATTTCTTTTACTTATTTATATATAAAGCAAACATATACCTATATATCGTAAAAACATTTGAAAACTTGACGGAAACCAAAAACTATAATCGCTGTTATTATAATGACACAACTGAAAAAATAATAATTTTATAACAATGAAAGTTTGTTATTTTTGTAATGTAGAAGCAGATAATAGAAAAGGATAAATAGAAATAAAAAGTGAATACAATTAAATTAATTTTCTAAATGGACTCAATTATGTGAAAGATAAAAATAAATAATACTCGGGTTAGAATTATACAAATGCTTAAAATAAAAAAAAAGTATTATTCTACGGTTATTTCAATTTCAGTAAATATATTAGAAAATATATATTTTAAAACGTTTAAAAGCCAAACGTTAAGAAACATATCGTAATTTTTGCACGAGACGTAAAAATATATGCATTATTTGATCGGAATAATCATTATATATAATAGAAATAATCTATCTAATCTAAAAAGAAATCAATTCATAATGCAATTGAAAAGTTTCGAAAATTAGGAAAATTGATAAAAAAAAATTATAAAAATTGTTTAAAATTTTGACAAAAGTGACAAGTTATAATATCTATTTTTTAAACAAACATACACAATATACATACATATTCATAATTTAAAAAAATAAATAAATAAGAAAATCCGTTTTTTGCATTGAATTTAAAAAAGAATCTACTTATTATAAAAAAAAAATTAAAGCTTATTATATAAGAAAAATATTAATACTTTTAAGAGAGCGAAAAACTGTTAATACTTTAGCATTGTGCGCCGTGAAAAGCTTTTGTTAGAGATTGCATTATTATTAATATTTTTATTTCTACGTTTCTAAATGAAAAAGAAGGAAAGTCTGAAAATTAAATAGAACAATTTCCCTGGTTAGCTTCATGAGGTGTTCCGCAGAGAACACTAGTGTTTAGACACAACGCACCACACAATTCGAAACGTTGCATGCCACTGGGGTAACTCAACGCGATGCTTCTACCAAAGCAGTGAAATGAAAATATATATATTTTTTAACTGAAACACGACAAACTATTTTCAGTTCCGTACGTCTCCGATAAAGTTCCGATTAAAATGGGTAATGAAATATATTTTTTCCCTCGGTAAGGATACGCCTATAAGCATTGTTAATGGTAAACGCCGTCTCACTGCGACGTCTCTTACAATATTTTGGAAGAGATTGTCAATTCGAGTTTATATTTTTGTAATATATAAAATTTCAAGGCCCCAAAAGATTAAAAAAATTATGTAATTGCAAAAAAAATATCATAAAAGACACTAAACATGTAGAATTTTTTTTTTTGAAAAACCGCGATATGATGTTCATAGGTTTGATTCCGACTAGAGTCGGTTCATATTACTAAATCAATTAAATATTGATGACTTGTTTCAAATTGGTTGGATATGCAATATTTAATTTAATATCGTTATTTCTGAATTTACCTCAATAATTTATCTACAGAAATGTACTTACACCCTTGAAAATAATGTTGATAAACATATATACATATACAAAAACAAAAAAAGCACTGCCAATATTACAGAAAAAAAGATTCATTTTTAAAAAAAATCTACTTAGCATCAATTATAAGAAATTAAAATAAAAAAAATAATTTCATTACATCTTGGGACTCTTTTCTTTACTTTTTTTTCCTTTACATTTTGTGATAAATTGGTACATTTTATAGATTGACATCTATTATTATTCAATCCAATTATAGTACGTTCGACGAGTCGTGTCTGCCCTGAAGATAGCTAGATAGCTGTGCAGATTTGATTATAGGAGTTAATTTCAATGATTTTTGATTTTATTTCCAATTACTTTTGATTATTTTGGGTTCCAGAAAACCTAACTTCAAAACGGCCACGACTCGTTGACCGTTTCTACAGAAAAAGATAGAATTAAATTATAAAACTTATTATAACAATATTGTAACAATGATTAAATGTTATTTTGTAGCCATTTTTTAGCATTTATTTAGTATGAAGCATTAATTTTTATTTAATTTTATTTTGAAAGAAAATACTGTCTTTTTAATTATTATAAATAATATAAAATAATATCATAAATGATTTATATTTAGGCGTTGCTACATTAGTTACTAGCTATGTCTGCTTCGTCCACGTGGGAAAACTAATTGATATATACTTTATTTTATTATTTTATTTAAATAACTATTTTATTTAAATAAAATAAAGTTTAAATGTATAGGAAACTTTACCAAAACTCATATATAATGATAAATAGGACGGATAATAGTTTTGTAGCGAAATAGTGAAAAATAATGATAATAGTGAAAAATAATGATTATATCATAAGGACATTTTTTGCCTTTTTAGTATTTTTGTACAATCAGCTTGAAAAAAAATCATTTTTATTGTTTTTGAAACAAATTTGGTAAAAAATTGTTTAACATTTTTACATTGTTTGATTTCCTATGAAAAAATTAAACACAACATTTTAAAAAAATGGCTAAAAAATAATTATTTCGAACATAAAATCAAATACACTTTAATAAAAACTTACAAAGTGTCTTTACCATTTAAAGAATACATGATGCCATCTTTGAACGTGGCGGCGATTGTGTAGTTGTGTTTCTGCAATATTTCCGTTGTTCTGTTTAACGCCGATTGATCCGTTGAACGGAAATCTATTACCTGTAAAACAAAAATAAAATTAAAAATAATTAAAAACGTGTTTTTTTTTATTTAATACCTTAATTTTCATATTGAGTTCCGCTACTCAACACGCAATGCCTCCAGAATTCAGCGGAAACTAGGGAACAGAAGTGTCTTAATGAGGGCGACAACGGAGTCTCGTGTTTCAATGTTTTAACACTAAGTTTCAAGGTTCCAACAGTAGGTTCCAGAGGGAACTCTGCAAAAAAATAACACGTTCATGTCGCTTCACGCGTTTTCCCGCATTTGAAGGGAACCTAGTATTAACATAGTTCTATCCTCATACTTTATTGTTTTTGATTTGTTCTTTTGTTTGTTAACGACGCACTTTACCTCGACATCAGAGCGAAGAAATGGAAATATAAATAAATATTTAATTTCTTCGATATCGAACCACAACTAGTTGCGTTTACAGTCATAATTTGTGCCTCTGCGCCACACCTGGTCGCTGGTTGATTTAACACTTTATCAATCCTTTGGTTGTTTTTTTTGGTAACTTTGTTTGTTCATTTGTTTATTAATTTGTTTGTTTATTCGTTAATATGATTGTTTGTTCGTTTGCTTGTGATTTTTTTGTTTTTTCGTAAAAAATGTTCCTTCCTCCGTTCCGTTCCTTCATTTTTCCGTCTGCATGTCTCTTAAAACTCACCTTCAACCTTACTTCTCCATAAGGCAAAACATTTAAAGCGTCGGGTGCTGCACTCCCTTCTATAGCCACATAGTCTGCTTGTTTCGCATCTGCCACTACCAGTACTGTTAGTAGAGGCAGACACAGGACACGGGAACGGAATACTGTACCACCGTCCTCTGGTTCTTCGTAGCTCACCTGAAATTTAATATAGATAATAAAATATGGTTTTATAAAATTGAAATTATATAAGTTTTAATAGTGTTTTTGAATAAAACAAAAATGAGAGACCATAATATACAAACTACATAAAAACAGATCAGCGTGGACAGCCGCAGGAAAATTAAAGGAATGCGTTTTTTACATTTTTTGAAGTGCTATTAAGAAAAGGCAAAAAAAACAACAACAGGAAGAAACGGCTAACAAGAAAAATAAATTGTAACCGCGAGTACAATAATTTCGTTTAGTTTTATTTGCTTTACGCTATAGAAGAGTAAAAAGAGAAGGCAACTTTCTCTTAGATCCTCCCATAATTAAATAAATTATTATTAATTTTAAGGAAGAGGGAACCTAGCCTTATGATCCGTTTCCCACCTACCGCCGAATTCTAGACTCATTGCGTGTTAAGTGGAGGAGCTCAACACCGCGCGTTGTCTCGTTACCAGAGCGAGGAAAGGGAAATGAAAATCACATAGCTAGTTTCGAAGACAAACACATAACGATTATTTTACATACGTAGTTTCACGACAGTAAGCAGTAACAAATTTGTCAAAAGCAGTTGTAGTAGTACTGTACTGTACTGTAGCACAACTGTAACTGATTTTAATATTTACATCGATTTACCATGTTACGAAAGAAAAGAGAGGCACAAAGACAAAGAGAAGACAAACATAAATACATACACATAATATAAATGTGAAATATAAAAAAAACAAATAATCAATATATAACATTTTAATAAATAAATCTCCAATTTTTTTTTACCTTAGAATTAATTACATCCCTTTGAAATTTAAATATATCGTTGCACACATCTTTACTTATTGTGAAAAAAAAAGTTAATATTTTTCAAATATAAAAATTTTAGGAATATAGGCAATTAATATGTTTCATATTAGTGTCAAAGGCAATATAATCTTAAGCATTATCGTAATCATAACACTTTTAACCGTTATGATTACAAAAACATTTAACGTTTTCTGTAATTATAACTAACAAAGTAAGCGTAAGTAAATGCTTTGTAACTAGTTACAAAAGTAAGCAGTTTTGCAAACTAGTTGCTCGTGTACCGTATTGTGCCTAAAAGACGTTACGACACGTTTTCTATAGAATGCATACTCACCACTCGCGGATGCTCCGTGGGGCTGAGGCAGGCGTGCAGGGCGCGCGCGGCGCCGCGCAGCGTGAAGTAGTCGCGCGGCGCCGCGCGCACCGCCACGCCGCCCCAGCCGCGCACCGTCTCCAGGTACGCCGCCGTGGGGTCTCTGGGACCGAGCGGCAGCAGTTCCACTAGTGTGCCGTTATACTGAGAGAAACGATAATTGGCTCTTGTAGGTACAAATCATATTCAATGTTAATAGTAATAAAACATAGTAAATAGTAGTAGTTTATAGCTTCTGATATTTGATAGAAATGAAGAAAGGGCGGAACGAAAGGGAGGAATTGTAGGATATAAGAACTATTAAATGAAGTGGTACATTATGGTGAAATATGTTTAACTGAATCGAAAGATTCTGGCAGTAACAGCCGTTCAATATAGAAATTAAAAATTATAATAGTTAAAAAAAGGTCATACTATATCTTTTTTGTGGCGCAGGGGCACAAAGTGTGACTGTAAAATTGATTGGTTGTGGGTTCGATCCTGATCGATATTTATTTTTATTTATATTTTCATTTCTTTGCTCTGGTGTCGCCACTCAATACGCAACGCCCCCAGAACTCGGCGGAAAGTGGGGAATGAAGTGTCTTAACACTTGGTTCCCTCTGCCTACCTTGCTGTGTGCGGAATGCAGCGTGAATCTAGTGTAAAGATATTCTGTTCCCCATTTGCCTCAATACCAGAGCAAAGAAATGAAAATATACATTTAAATAAATATTTCACTTCCTCAAGTAGATTGTGTAAATACCACCACTCCACTACCATCACGATATACATAAGAAATTCAACCAAATTGGGGGAAATAATATTTTTTTTAATAAGAAGTCATATATTTTGTTTTCATAATATTTTTTTTGAATTTCAACTACACATTTTATTATTAAATATATTTTATATTATTCTTGTTAATATATTATTTTTCCTTTTTTCTTAATTTGTAGATTAAATAAACAAAAGAACAGAAGAAACAAAGTCTTTCACTCACGATTTCTCCCAATATTCTATCAAGCACCGCCAACCTTGGTGTGGGCTGCGGAGCTGGTGGAGTCCGTGGAGGCCGCGGAGCTAAATGCCGCTGTCTTACATAAGCTACAAAAGTTGGTGAATCAGCAGCTATCCGTACCAATTCCTTATCCTGGGTCATGTTTTGACGGAACTGCTGGGCACCTAATGCTTTTGAAAGTTAAAATTTGGGACATTTATATAAAAAAGCACTTCTTGAATTATCTTATCTCTCATAAATGTGAAAGTTTGTTATAGTTAATAGATTCTATTCTATTACATTAACTCTATATACATAACTGCTGTACAGATCTAGATGAAACTTACAGTAATATAGCTTATACATCAGAATAACACAGAATACAATTTATGTACAAATTTTGTATAATTTAGCTTTTATATAACCATAAGTTAAAAGGAATAACCCCGCAGGTGGGTCACTAATTAAATATAAGAAATATACAAAACAAAAAGAGGTTACTATAATCAGTTTCAAATTATTAAGAAATATAAAAATGTGTTATTTCTATTTACTTCACTTAATATTTTTTCTGTCTTACTTACAAATGAAAGCATTACTTAAAAAGTAGTGAAGTGTTATGACAAATCTGATATATTTTTGACACAGAACTCAACATTACAGTACAGCACAGGGGAATTTAAAATAATTTAAATATAAACATTCCCCCATTGGAAAATGAATCTGTCAAAAGCCCTACTGCAACACAACAGCAAGTACATGATAAGATTATTACTTTCAATTATTAATTTAATATAATATAAGATAAATAGAATAAACTTACCAAAAGTATCCATGTAAATAAGCAGCATTGTCATAACAGTCACAAATGTTAGAATAAATAATATTGCTGGTAAAAGTTTTCTATACAGTTCATTCGGTGGAGTTTTTGTGAACGACGGTATTGAAATACGGGGCACTTGTATAGGCACTGTAGGTTGTGGGATCGCTTTAGGAGCTGGTTTAGGAACATCCTTCGGTTTGTCTATTGCTTCTGATTGTGAAGTTTCTGGTAGTGGATTTTCTTGTGTTTTCTATGGAAGTACAATATTATAAAGATTGTATTAATAGTATCACCTTTTGTCTTGCTAGGAAATAAAAATAATCCATTTCAACGTGTAGGAATCGAACCCACAACCGCCGTGTTTAGTCGAACGCAGTGTCGATGACGGCCTTACTTATTTACTTCACTTCATATTGTTTAAAAGTTTAAAGTTACCATATTTATATTATTAATAAATAAAATAATACTATAATTTTTTTCCACTCATGTTACATGCCAAAAAGAAACCCCACATGACAACGACAGGTGCAACTTTTTTTTATTATCGTTATAAAAACTAGCTTAAAATCTATGTATTCAATACAACATAGTTTGCATATATTTTGTAGGTTCATTCAAATTGTTTCTTACCTTTTCAGCCATTCTGCTGTTTTATATAGTACAGTTTTAAACAAAAACAATAGTATATTAAAGCACTTTACGAACAATGTAAATTTTAAGGCACTTGATTGCAAAATATAGTATAGTATCTAATTAAACTTTTATCTGAGACACATGTTGCGCATAATTATCGGTATTTTTTGTTCTCCTATATAATAATAACAATTGAAAAATAACAATGAAGAAACAGGTGAACAAGCGTGAGTCAACAAGATGTAGATTAAAAATATAAATGTCAGTTGTCAAATGTCACTTTACTAATACAGGGGTGCCAACATTGTGTAATAATTTAAAACGATGCATATTGAGTTAATTTGATATAAAGTACTAATTTCAACAAGCATTTTACTTTTTATTTTGAATGATAGAATTTTGTCCACATAACAAAGTAGGCAGAAACTTAAGAGTCAAGACTGTGTTTCTGATTTTCCGTCCAAATTTCAAAGAATTGTGTAAGGACTGGCGACGTTTTATGGCATGCTTAATTTTTTTTTCTTTAAATAATTAAGAAATAACTGCGTTCTAACTAAATGATTTAAATTAAAAAAATATATATCGCTACCGTTTGCCTGAAAAATACCAAAAATCATTTTTTGTGAATTTTAAAAATTATCATTCAACTTCAAGGATTGTGTGTTTTTTGGCGCCCGTATGATGAGTACTTTTATAAGAAGCAATTACTTAGGAGGTCAAAGAAAAGGGGCCCCCTCATATGCGCATTAACGCTCACCTCCACTTTCCGAGTCTCCCCTTATCGATGCCAAATTCAAAATGATACTACGCATTCGAAATACTAGACATTAGCTAGTAGACTAGACATTAATTAACGATAGTTCTGGACAGGTCGACATGTTTCAGCAACCTATAGAGAGGTTTCGTTATTTTTACCTTCCTTTCCTATTTTTGTCGCATACAAATTAACTATATCCTTTTCTGATCAACTACATACATTCATAGTACTTGAATTTTGGTAATATTTGTGTTCACTGGAACTGTAAGTTCTACTAGTATTATACGCTTCTTTTAATTTAAGTTGAGTTTAATGCTGCGCTTTGTTTTACTGGAGTGGGAAAATGATATAATTCATTCCCTCTAGTGAGATCGAACTCATTACTGCGTTTGCGGTCAAGCGATATTCTGCTGTGATAGTCTCTTCATAGGACTTAAACACAACACAGGAGCCTTTGCCTGTGGTGTGTTTGTTTTATTTTGCAAATAAAAATAAGGATTTTACAAATATAAAATGTATAATACCAATATATATGTGTATGTAAGGGAATAAATAAAAAAAAAACAACCACACACTTTAGGAAGTTATTTATTGTCAAATTTAATAAATACATAAAGTAACAGCAATGTATTATTAAAAACTTTTAGATATCGAATTTACAAAATGGTATAATGGTAACGTACAACATAGCGTAAATAGATAATGTTATATACATACTGTTTTTTTATAATATTACATAAAAAAATTACATACTGAATATAATATTACCATAAACGAAAATACAATGCTAATAAAAATAATAAATTACCTACAGGTTTTTTTTTACTAAAATAACTGCAACTATTGGTATATAATGGTATAAAATTATTTACAAGATGAGCATATGTATGCAGTTTGTATATATTTAGTAGCACTTAAAGACGGTGACTATCGTTTAGGTGACAATAAATATGTATTTAATTGTATCTTTATTCAGTTTTTGTCCCAATTAACAACTAATTGACGTTTCTTATTGTGATCAAAAGCCAGAAAGAAATTTTAGTTTAATGAAATATAACAATACTTTAGATTTTGAATATAAAAATCAATGTACCTAATGATATTATTTATATATTTATTGAAGTAAATTTTAATAACTCTTTGTTTATAACTCTATGTTGAATATTTATGACTGTTTTATGAAATGGACGTTTTATATAAGTTGTTTTGCAAATAAATTAATGTTATGTTATATAATTTATTTATTTTTACTTTGAAAACATTATTTAAGAAATATTTAATATTATTAATATTTTGCATGAGCATTTCATATTTAAAAACCATCCTTCGATATGCCTATTATGGAAAGCTAGTAAAAAATGTACTCTATAAATAATATAATTATCTTGGTAATAACATGGAGTAAGTGTCGAATTGAATATATTTTTGCAAAAAAAATATCGCTGTCATAATTAATATGTAAATTGATAATGGCAATTATTTAATAATTTTATTTCACTAATAGATTCTTTTATCATAAGAACAGCACATGCGTAAATTATTATTAATAAATAAATTTTTATATATGTAAAATATTAAGGTACAGTACGATCTACATGTCGTGGCCGCCCAGAAGTTAGTAGTAGTAGATGGCTGTGCAGATTTGATTTTAGGATTTTTCTTACTTTTGATTATTTTGTTCCCAAGTGAACAATACGCAAAAGTTTAGAAAACTTCAAGGAGGCCACAACTCGTTGATCGTACTATACTTGTATTTCAATGGCGTTCTAGTTTTGTATGCATGTAAGTATTAGCAAATCATACATTGTGTATTTTAGGCCATATATTTCAATATATTAATTTGATTGTTTATATATTTCAATTATAATTTGTAACAACATGATTCAATTGTCTAAAATTTTTATATAATTTATAACTTCTAATAAAGATCTTAAAAACAGAATTTGTGCATCAACATCTACAACTACGAAGTGTAAAATTATGCGAATTATTTTTTAAATACTAACATTTGTATTTTTTTTCTAAATATCTAATACAATAATAATAATAATATTGGGTTAAATTTAGATAGTTTTAATTCATTGAATACAAAGTTTTTAATTGAGTATAAATTTTGAATAACTCCGTTAATAATTTATTTTATTGTCGTAAATAACACCCAAAGATATTATAAGTAATGATGTTTTTTATATAATTCATACAATTCAATTTTATTTATATTCCAAAATGTAATTTACCTACGAATACAGTGAAAATTTAATATTTTAGGAATATTTGCAGCGTGAGATATGATACCACTGAAGAATATTATTTACAATAGTATAAAAATGTTAAACATGGTAAAAATAACTAAATACAAATCAATATTGATAAAAATTATACATAGTTCCTATATTAAAGTAAAACCACAGTTTATTTTGAACCACATGAACCACAGTTAATTTTAAAAAAAATAATAAATATTTTTTTAAACAATGAATGTTTTTCTGCGTTTAAATTATAAATGAGAATGAAATTTTAATAAATTTTAAAAACACTACTATTTATTATCTATGTCCTTATAATTAATTAATTAGTTAGAGATAGATTCCACTCAAAATTTTTTTCAATAAAACTACACATTATTAAAAATGTATTGTACGTTTATTAGTAATATAAATAGACTTCATTTATTGTCATCATTATTTTTTTCATTCGAGCTTACATTTAAAGTTAAAAATATGCAAAATTGTATAATGAATTTAAAATTATTTATTGTCTTTATGTTATTAAAGATTATACAGATTTTTTTTTAATTACTTCACTTTTGATTTTATTAAATATTTTTGTTTATATATTACTTTAAATATTGATTGAAAAAAGTAAACTTTGGGAATTTTATTGCCTCTTTTATATATGTACGTATATTAAATATATAATTGAAAAATATTATATTATATAAAAATGTATATAAGCATACATATGTGTATATAAATATTATAACATTATTTGATTTCATTAGACCTATTGAGACATTATTGTCAAATTATTGTCAAATCTTAACATTGAATTTTATTTAAAAAAATCTTGTTATTAACTAGAAATGCTGTGGGTAAAATTGTACATACGTATTAGTAGTTTAAACTTACCTTACGTTTACCTTATTGTCAATCACACGACGTTACTCTCAAGGACGTTACTCTAAAAATATTTATTATTATAGTAATTTTATTGTCAACATTTCAATTGTAGCTAGAATTGATGAATAAATTCATGAAGCCGAAATCAATTCCTACTTTTATTTATTTTTAATTCAGTATATGCTATCTCCTTTATTTTATATGGCAGATTAAATTTGCCAGAAGAGATAGCCGTACCTTATTTAAGTAATATCTAGTTAAATACTATAGTTTAAAGTATCCAAAGGCTAATGTAAAAAGATTTATTTGCGCAAAACGCGTTAAATGATTGATATGAGATTGATATAAAAATTGAATTGATTGACGTTATTTAAACATTACCTGTACAAAACAACCGAGCCCTGCTGTTGCCGTCGATATATCACAAATATGTTATAAAATTAATATATATTCATAATATTATATATGTTTTATTATGTTTATTAAAAATAAACAAAATGGCTGATGTTTTTCGTAAGTATCAAACAATCAATTATCAGAGAATTTAATATTCATATTGTTATTTATTTAAATTTTATTAGTTTAATATATAACTATTTTTATTTCGATTTACTTAAATCTACTACTTTTACTGTAGAATAATTACCGCCATTTTGTTTAATATTTAATACTTCCCTTTATTAATGTCATTAAAAGTCCAATATTTTAAAAAAATACCTAAAATGTATATATGACAGTCTAAAATAACTATTTTTTATTATTATACTATATTATACGATATAAAACATTTATTGTCTTCGTTACTTCTATTGAGACGTTTCTAGTATATTCGAGTACAAACTCATTATATATAGTGTATAAATATATATAAAATGTGTAAAAAAGTATAATAAGTATATTTTTTTAAATAAATCCTCCTTAGACATTCGCAGAGCTCGTTGCGTGTTTCGAAACGTTCTTATCTGACAAGCGCTGTCAAGAGCAGTACAAATGTTAGCTGTGACATTGTCAGCTTTGACAGTGACAGCAGTGGGACAGCGGCGTTGACTATAGCGCTTTTATCCCCCGGGATTGGTATTGGAGTTCCGGGGTCTACGACGTGTATTTTCCAGCCGAGGTTATTGTGGGTGTAACACTGAAATTTGGTTTTTCAGTTATAGTAATTCTTTAAAATTAAAAATAATAATTCAATTAATAATTATCTAACTAAAAAAATATATTTTTTTTATTATTACAAAATAAACATGTATGACAGTAAGAAGTGAAGCGTCCTAAGTTATAGATTATATTTAAAAAAAAACACACACGATAAAAATATTAGAAATATAATAAGCCAACATATATATATATATATATATATATATATATATATATATATATATATGTATATTACCATTTTTACGTTTGTT
>DWAO01002701.1:0-15418 GCA_018230605.1 Heliconius congener | reverse complement strand
TATATATATATATATATATATATATATATATATATATATATATATATATACGTTGTGGCAATTTAAATAAATATATATAAATTGATAGTTTTTGTTTTTGACTCAATATGAATGATTAAAAACATTGTATTTCTCATGTATTATCCAATTTACTCGAAAAAAGGAAAAGTTATTTAAATCTTACAATTTTACGAAAAGAAAATTTTAAGTACCTACAAGTCATTTAAAGGTTACAATTTTATAAAAAATTGATTGAGACCATTGTTAGCAACATAACATGTTACATAAAATAGTAATTTAGTTCAGTACTGACTATATATTTGCCCTTGTCGGGCTTATTTTCAAAACAGGTGACAATTATTTATAGTTTCCCACTAAAGTGACCGTCGGCTATAATTTACCAGCTGTGTAAAGAATTCATCGGACATACTCGTACGTGAAAATGTACACCTGGTGTAATTGTTCACTATAATGTTATTGCGTTTGAAACTTCGATATTGTTAGTTTTTATGGTATTATTATTCAGCTTCACGATGTATGATGTACAGCAGGCAGCTTCACGATGTACAGCAGGGTAGATAGAGGGAACCTAGTGTTAAGACACTCAGTTCCCCACTTTCCGCCAAGTTCTGGAGCCATGAGCGTGTTGAGTGGTGGAACTAAACGCCGCGCTTAGCCTCGACACTAGAGCAAAGAAATGAAAATTTAAATTTAAATAAATATTTCATTTCCTCGAGTGGGATCGAACCCACAACCAGTCTATACTATATTATTATTATTATTGTTTTTATTTTTATAGTTTTTCATTGTATCCCGCATGTACCAAAGTAGGTAGAGGGAGGTCAGTGTTGAGACACCCCGCTCACCAATTTCCGCTGAAATCCGTGAAGTCAATGTGACCAGAACGAGGAAATGAAAATATTATTTTTCTATCCTCCATAGTGGAAATGGAACCCACAACCGTCGCGCTGACACAGTAACACGTTTGTGCCTCGTATTTACGATACGTAACTTTATTATCAAAAAGTATAAAAAATTGTTATCATTAACGTCGATCCCAATATCGTTGTTGTGTTGGTCTCTCAATCACACAGCCATGCATTATTCACGAAGTTAAAATACTCATCTACTCGATTTGTGCTAATAGGGCCATAGTGCTATCAACGGATTTACATTTAGTTTAGTAATTTTGTATTGTAGGTGCAGTAGGTGGTTTTAGTTGTGTTTCGATTATGTTATTTACGTACATATATTATGTTCGAGTGTCTTAATAGGAATGGAGTGTCTTAACACTACGTTGAAAGTGTTTCTTTACGGTCTCGTACAACTGTAGCGTTTTATATACGCGTTTTTACTCTAAAATGTTATAGCTAAATGAAAAATATAAATGAAATATTTGGCAATACTATAATAGTTTACCACAATTATTTTGTAATTAATTTTAAGTATTATTCGATTTTTATAATAATTAATACTGTTTACATTATTTAATATAGGTACTTATAAAAATAGCTATATATGTAAAAAAATTAAAAAATCCACCACAAGCGAAATCACCATAAGTTATTTTATTATTCTTATTTGTGATTTTACCAATAAATAATTTAATAATATAAAATGATCAAACAATCATTAAACATTTTACAGTTTCGTTTTGTTTTGAATATATTAAACAGAATTCATTTTCATCGACAATATAAGAAAAAAATTATAATCGAAATTCTACAGGTGAATATTTCAAGAGAAACGCGATTAAAACTCAGCGGGCTATAAAAAGGCACGATAAAACTATTTCAATATTGAAAATTTCACTCCCAATATTCAAAAATTTTCATTGTTACTTTGTGTCCCATTAGTTTTTTCACCCCTGGCATGAAGGAATAGGGCTGCCAAATTATATTATATTCGCGTCGGCGTATTTTTGGTCTTTATGAAAAGGCACTCGTTAGTATTCCATGGTTTCAACGGGCACTCGGCCCGTCCGCAGGAGGAGGAACTCGGAGCGGTTCCAAGGACGGCGTGGCTTTAGAAGTTTGTTCAATTATTTAAGGTCCTAATATTGTTGTGGGTATAGATTTCGTCGTCATGTTAATATAACTGGTATTTTACATAGAAAATAAAACAATTAATAAAATACAATAAGATAAGATTTTAAATGTACGTAAAATGTGTTTATCTTTATTGAAATGATTCTTTATTGAATTCATTTCACAAAGTTTCTAATTTATAAATAAACAACAAATTAACTAAGTACAATATATATTTTTTTATACATATCTATATATATATATATCAATATGGCCGAGTGCCCGTTATATATATATATATAAACACATAATTAAAAAAATATACAATTCCAAAGAACATCCTCACTTTACTTTCAACCCTACTATACGGTAGGGTGGGAAAATTAAAAAACTTTATGCTCCACGTACGGCTATATATATATTTTCCTCGCAAACAATTTGTTTTGTACGAGTATGCTCGTCCGATGTAATCGATATCCGCTAATTGTATTAATGCATTTTGAATGTACACTTTGAGGGTACAGTTTATTTAATTTTCTATTATAAATATCTTTATATTTGATTGTTTAGATTGACATTGAAGCAAAACGCGGCGTAGTGTTCCGCCAGTCAACACGCAAAATATTGATAAGTATGTGTGGAACGGAGTGCTAAGACTGTCTTAACACTCCGTTCCACACTCCCTCTACCTAACCTAGTCCTGCCTGACCCCTTAAAATTAATCATAACATGATATTTAATTTAAAGTAATGTACGCCCCTTTTTGGAAATCGAACTCACCACTGTCGTGTTTATAGTCAGACGCTACAATGCTACGGCCTAAACAATTTAAAGTAATACCAATAAATACATTAAGAAGCGATCAAACTATGTAAGTATCAATAAATGTCGGCGGAATAACGTATTGGACGATTTAAGTGTCTAAAACCCAACACGTGAACAAAGAACTTTCATGCTCACGTTCTTTTACAGTCGTTACAGATGTTTTAGAGTAATTAATGGATTTCTTTTTTATTACTGGCGAACCCGCGCGGCTTCGCCCGCTTGTCCTATATGAATGTTTATTTAATACGTTTATGTAATTATTTTTGTATTTCAAAATACTTTTAGTAAAAAAATATAAACCTAAATAAATAAAATAAACCGAAAAAGAGTAATAAATAGACAGACATAAGTAAGGGAAATGAAATTCTTAATTTTAGAAAAAATACCTGAATAATTGAAATAAGCAAACAAAATAAGTAAAAGTAATGTTAAGGGGATATCTTAATATTACAAAAACGATGTAACTAATTAAAATGAACAAAAAATAAAAATAAATACTAAAAGAAATTATTTATATTGGAATAAATAGTAATTAATTAAAAAACACAATAAAACCAGCTGGTCTATATTATCAACACAAAATAAATATTTAAAAGTATTAACAGTAAAACCAAATGTAATACAAGGATAAAACAAATCAAAATACATAACCTAACCAAGAAATGAAAAAAAAAATCTAACTAACCTACTTATCACTCGAATAAGCGGAGAAAACCAAAAAAAAAAATGATTTAAATACCAACTATAGCGAATGGCTCAATATGTATGAAATCAAAAATGTATGAAAATTTACAAAATCGTCAACGTCGTCTGCTCGTTCGGGTCCGGTTCCGTAACCAAGCCCCCGCAGCGTGCAGCTCGTAGACTAGAATCATCAATCAATCAGTCAGTCATTTTGAATCATTGATATTTTACACTTTCAGCTGAGTGTTAAATCACTCCTTTATCCACCCATTTGTGGATTGCCTCACCTTGTCTTACTAGATCGAAGTAGTGATACAAATTGATATTAATGAATACTTCGATTTGAACCTACTATGATAATTTATAGATATAGACAAGCAAGTTACTGCGCCATGTGATATTATTTTATTTCACATTTTTTAATGTCACTTTCTCTTATAATAAAAAATAGCAAAACTATAACCAAGTATCTTTTATATTTTTAAAGTGTTACTCCACGCCTTAGAAAGAAGAAAATTTTTAGAAAACATATAAAAAAATTCAACGTTCAATCAGCAGGATTTGAACCCGCGCCACTTTGTAAACCGTCCAAAAAGTATTTAACCTTTTAGTTATTTCCTTCATCTATCAGAACCTATCGTGCGGAATTTAGTTCTAGAAAAGTTTCCCCGATACATTCGAACTAGTAATGAAGTTGTTATCAGCGAACGATAAATCTCTCATACACAGAGACGGAAGCTACCAAAACGACGTTCACATCGAACTTTTCGTAAATCTAAGCTTTTTTTTAAATGTTACTTGTCCCCTAAAGTTGTGTTTTCGGTCCCTAAAGGAATATTGGTTGATTTAAAACTTAGATATGGAAATGGTGAAATGCGTGTGTGCTAAATTAATAATGAATCACGAACAGAATGCTTAAATATATAATATTTGTGATAGATTATATATAATTAAATAAAAGGGTGGTGGAACTCAACGCCGTGATTTATCTATCAGAGTGGGGAATATCAAAAATAGCGTAAATAAAATCATTCCTCTGAATGGGAATCACAGCTTCAATCATCGTGCGGAATAGCAGAAAACACCATAAAGTCTTACAATCACTTAGCTTCTTAAACTAACAGTAGTAAAATCAACGCAAACTCAACATTACATTGTTACAAACAAACAAATCAACAAACTAATATATCTACAGAGAAGATGCTTAATTAAAATTATATGCAAATTTCTTTGAGTTGAGAGAGCAACCATTCAGTTCCATTACCCGTAAAACAATACGAATTTAAATCACAATCACAAAAGCTTCAAGGTAGGTAGGTAGGGAACGCGTGCCTAAGTGCAGAGCAAACGGTGGTACCCGGCTAACTTGGGCCGCACCGTCCAGTCTAATCGGACCCCCCCGGTTGCTCGCAAGCTGACAGATCGTTGGCGCCAACAGTCGTGTGGACGGGGACGTGAGTGTCAAAGTATATTGGCCGGTTCGATTTGATCCCAATTAAAGTGTGTATAGAGCCAAGCCGCTTATGTAAATGACGATCCGCGGACGCACCTAATGGCCCGTGTGGGGGACTATGCACTTTTAATGCATCTCCGCTCCTACGTAAATTTACTCGTTAGATCTTTGCTAATGCTATAAATTTAGAATTGGATTTGTTAATCTGTGACATTTTGACTTCCTAATTTTAATAACTATTACTATTGTGAGAGATATTTCTAGGATTGAGTAAATATTGGGACCGTTGTTGTGGCGTTGTGAGATTTTGTCTGATTTTGATTATGATTGATAGTTTTGAATTATTTTCGATTTGTTTGAAAGATAATATCTCTCTTTAACTAATACGCAGCAGGAGAGAGGTTCCCCCGGTTCCGTCTGCTCACACTGCTATATGCGGGATGCAGAGTAAAGCTTGAACTAGGCTACAGCCATAATACAATTAGCTTCAGATATGTAACTACTAAGAGCGTCCGATATATATATATATAGGTTGCATTTTTAAATAACCAAATTTTTGGACGTAATCACAATATATTCTCGTATATTATTAAGAAATTAATAAATTAAAATTCACATTTACCGTTTGTCGTTCATAATTAATTACACCACCGTAATTGGCTTCAGCGTAGCATTTATTGTGAATACAATTCGCATAGAGAATGATTAATTAATGTGTACTACTGACAACTAACTATTACTAACACGAGTTTCAGTGTCGGCGGTGCACCGCGGTCTGACCGCTTTGCGGTCGTATAAATTTATTTTTATTTTTTTGACATTTCTAATGGCCAGGATTAAAAAATGGTTACTTATTTAAAAAACGTATAAAAAAAATAACGTAGCGGGATTTGAACCCGCGCCTCTTATAAGCCATCTAAGTGTTCTGATCACTAAGCATACGTTCTCATCAAGCTACGTCGAAATTCTTATACGCTTGTAACAACTTGTTTAGTAAGGCACAAGCGCTTGGACGTTTACAAGAGACGCGGCTTCGCATCCCGCTACTTTCAAATTTCAAGAAATATTCGGGTCTACCGTCCCTTGGAGCACAAAAAATGTAGCTAATTGCTCGTTTTTTTGCTGAATTTTGTATAAAATTCGCTACGGAATCAAAACCTATTAAGTAATTAGCTCACAAATATGAAATGAGGCACAAAGTTATGATACAAATAAAGGAAAAACTGAAAATTCATAGAAAACTCAATGAATTTTCAGTTTTCAGTTCAATTTTCAGTTTTTTGGGAAAACACCCGTTACCCTGGATTTGTCGAATATAACATGTCGAAAGTGCTAGGAAACCCTTTGTGAGTTAGACGCGCATTTGACCTTTTTCTTAAATTTTTGATAAGTTTTTTCATTTATCTTTAATTTTAGTTATATACCTATAATAAGTAGTATGGATAATAACAACAACTAGATCTTAATAATATTTATTTAAAATCTACTCACACAACTCACGTAAAGATCATTTAACATTATATTTAACAAAAATGGAATGGCATTAAAAAAAAAGGAATTTTTGTGTTTGTGAAAGGAAAAATCTGATAGAATCGCGTCACCGACATGCGAATGTTAATTATTATATATTTATATTAGTATATATAAATTTCTTTAGCCTCATTAAAGTTCACGAAATAAAATCAACTAAAGCTATTGCGTTTTTGCCAAAAAGCAAAAGCGAAAAGTTCTAAAATTGTAACGACCGCTAATCTTGTCGTCGCCTCGCTTAACAGAATTGCACGCCGCTGTAAAGCCAATCATCCACTGGATAGATTACGCGTAAATTAATTGAGATCACATAATTATACAGTTTAAATTGTTAAGGTTCAATAGGATTATCTGAGTATATTTGATTAGTTTATTGGTATTGAATTTCTGTGTAAAATTATACATACTATATGAATAACGGAGTCTAACGCCACTGTTCGTCTTGCCAACCTAACTAAATAAATAAATAAATAAATATAATTTTTATTAGTCTAAATCAAAATCAAACTCAAAACCTTAATATGTCATGTCTACTCCCATTTTTTCAAGTCTTTTATTTCACATATCGTAATATATAAACCTCATCACACACTATCCAGCGTCTATCTGCAAGCTATGAAAAAACTATACTAGTATTATACAGAGTAGAGGCCAAGTTTAACAAGTAGCAAAATTTAATAAAGGCAGCGATGGGGACGGCGTGCGTCATCATTTACATTTAAAGCACCTATTATTTGACGTCATTAGACCCCCTCGACGGTCATAAAACGCACCCACCACGCACGATCTCGCCTATAGATGATATAAATTAGAAATAATATTTTTTTATATTTATTTTTTATCTCAAATTAATTGATGTTTTCTCAATATATTATTTATTTAATCTATTGGGATTAAAATATGTTTATTAGATTTACTATTGTATACAAATTACATTTTGGACGTGATTGTGGATTAAAGTTATATAAGTATTTTAGGTATAACAACGAGATAGAAGTAAATTCGTATATTGTTTTATCGGTTTAATTTTGATTTTATAAGTAATATAATATTATTATTTTTGTAAGCTGTAGAGTACTTGTTACGGAAGATATAAAAAAACTGAAATTTGTTTCGGTATCTTTCCATTCAAATTCACCATAGAAGTCTCTCTTTATATTAAAACTCTAATAGAAAAACATTTTAGATCTCTTTTTGACATGCAGTCTCCTATTTTAGTGTAAAGTGTATTTTTTACTGTACAATCTCCTTCGTGTGTCCGCCATACAACATGACATTAACGAAGTGATTAGTGCTCAACTGGCACGCTCGAAACGCCATAAATTAAGAACTGAACTGAACTGAAAAGCATTTTTAAGCAAACAAATTTTTCCAAATCGTACTTGAACACCCTACTACTACACTCTTACCAAACAACCAGCACCCATAATACTTATCATACATTACAACCCTAGCTATTTACGTCCGATCGCTTGCAATAGGCAATGATTTATTCATATTCTAATCGCCGCTAAACGCTCGAACAGTGATAGCACATAGCTGTATAATTGCGTGCACTCGACCGATAATTCGAAGACGATTCACATAATTTAAGCCCCATTATCCGGTACATGTGCACTTATCAATACTTTACATCTAGATTGTAGATCTACATAGCTCTGGGGCCAAGAACCGGGGAATTTATATTTGGATCTAGTTAAATCTAGTTAGCGAGTCGAGTGGCTTATATTAACGTTGTTAATATTTTTTTAAAGCATGTATGTAGCGTATGACAGGGTAGGCAGAGGGAACCTTGTCTTCAGACATGTACTCCGTTCTCTTCTTTTCGCCGTATTTTTCTAGATATTGCGTTATGAGTAGCAACCTGACGTTAAGCTTTGTTTTGTTAAAAGGTAGGAAATGAAAATATAACATTCTCTCGAGTGGAAATCAAAACCATAACTGTCACTTTTACAATCAAAACCTGGATCGCCAAGACGACCTCTGGTGAACGTAGTTATTACCTTATGCTTTGGAACTGAGAGATATTTTTATAATTTGATGTTTGTGAATTAAATTTTTAAATGTTTTAAAGTATTTGAAACTTAATTATTGTTGAATTTCTATCTATTTAATCTATAGCCTTATAAAAATATAGTATATATTACATACCTGTGTAGTATATTCATATACTATATACTATACTTTTATAAGGCTTACTTTTTCAATAGGTTTACATCTGTTCTAGTCACGAACGGACTACACGAATACAAAATTTATATAGAATACATTTTTGTGTCAATTTTCAATGGAAATTTTATTTCTGCGAATTCACAGAAGTGTTGCAAATTTCAATGGATTGTATTGAATTTGTTCGGAATGGATATATTAACGATTTAGAAAAGTTTATTTAAAATATAAAAAATATAAATTTTTATGTTATTCATAAACTGTATTACTGTTATAAAAATGAGAAAGTCAAACTGCGACTATATGAATCTTCATATTAGACACGACCGTTCTCCACATTCTTTTGAATTTAAAATTATAATGAGAAAACAAAAATTTAGTTATAAAATCAATTTGCTAACTCTAGTATTTGTTAAGAATATTGCATATATAATATCAGTATTCCATAATATTAGGATGAAATAGTGGATTAACTATTTACCGCGAGCAGAATACCGTTTCCGGTTACGTAAGTTTGTTTATTTTACGATCGAAACAGAAATATTTTATGGACGAGACTATTCAGCTTGCAACTTTGCAAAATTGTAAACCGTGAAATTAGATTTTATACATTGTTGTAGTTATATTGATACAAGATGGTGGGAAAAGTTATTTCAATTTCAAATTATATTACAAAGTCATACGAGATAAAATTAAATATTAATAAGTTAATAAATCAGCTTCACTCCGGGATACAGACACACACAGCAGGAAGGAGGAAACCTAGTGTTAAGACACTCTGTTCTCCACTTACCACCGAATTTTTGAGGCATTACGTGCTGAGTGGCGAAACTCTACGCCGCATGTTGCCTCAACACCGGAGCGAAGAAATGGAATACATTTAAATAAATACTTCATTTCCTCAAGTATTAAAGGGTATTGAACCCACATCCAATCGCGTTTATAGTCACAGTTTGTGACCCTGCGCCACTTCTGACCCCATCAAAATGTGTAAACAAATTTCATAAATAAGTTAATGGAATATGTATTTACAGTTTAATGGAATAGGTAGCGGGAATAAGAAACTTCGATCTTACTTACAACTCTTTCTGTACTGTTTATGGGTGACGGAGGAAGGAAATACATGACGTATTTCCTTTAATCAGACCAATTAATATAAAATTATTTAAGTTTAGAGTCCATGAGGCCTTTATGATGTAGTATTATCAAATAACCAAAAGCTATAGCTTTAAAAGAAGCAGTAGTAGCATCAAAGAAGGTAGGAACTTGAGGCCAGTCGTGGCACAGTTGCTCAAGCGTGCGATTGTAAACACGAGGTTGTGGGTTCGATGCACACTCGAGGGGATGGAATATTTTGTTTTTCTTGCTCTGGTAAATAGGCATAGTGCGGCGTTGAGCTCCGTCACTCGACACGTAATGCGTTCAGAATTTGGCGGAAGGTGAGGAACGAAATGTCTTAACACTATTATACCAGGTTGCCTCTGCCAATCCTATTATGTGCGGCGTCAAGTCATAAGAAATATCAAGACAATTATATAGTACACCTACTTAAGAAATGTACACGATGGTTTACCACAATATATTTGTTCAAAACTTTGACAAAAATCATTTGAAAAAGTCTGATGTTTTAGTTGCTACGCCCCTACCAATTATCTATTGGATTTTCGAAGGGTGCTCTTTGACCGATTACAAAATGTATCATCAATTTTAATAATCACACTTTTGAACCAACCCCTAATTTTATACGAATCAAGCTTAACCAACGATGCGTGTGAAAGGAAAAACAATTAAATACATGAAATGGCCAACTTGACGAGGGATAATACGGATATTTGTATGTATGTATACATTTAAATAAATACGTATTTCAATTTAAATTATTTAAAGCCATAGGTGAAACGCCGCATTGTAGTGTAGGATTCGAGTAGTTTACTTTAAATTGACTCCCGCTGGAAATTGTCATGGATTTGAATCCGAGGCAGAATATGCATAGGCAGTATAGAATAACGGAACGAATAAAGAAAAAGTATGGTGTTAAAATCATATTATCAGTTAGAACAACTAACATGTCAGAATTTACTTCATTGTATTTTGTGTAAATATGTATTTCTTTTTGTCGTTGAACGACGTGCAGTTTGCGGAGAAAGCGAAGAAACACGAATAAAGTAACACAATAATGTTTTCAGCTTTACACACTCACTTAGTGCGTTACACATTACAAGCTAGGTGGCGGTACACAACGCCAAATTTTCAAAATCAGATTTTCTTTACTCTTATGTTAATACAACCTGTAATCTCGCATTACATTAAATATAAATGTATATGCAATTTTATATAACTAAATCAATTAACCAAACTGAAACCTGTCTAACTGGAGGACAACATCGAAATATTGCAAAATTATTTTCATTACAAAGTTAGCGAGGGTCAGACGAACACTGAAGTTTCAACCTTTGAAAGCGCACAATGCGTCTCGTTCGTTGAAACGGGATGGCCATTCAATCTCTACGATCAGTACGAGTATAATATATTTAGATGGAAATTTCATCGGATTTCTCGTTTTAATTAAAATGTATGGGTTATGTTGGATGGTGGTGGGATATCTAAGATTGGTGGCAGTACATTCATTTTTAACTAAAGAAAATCTTAAATTAAGATTTTTTTTTTGTCCATTATTGTTTCTTGATGTGTTCATTTAGTATAAACATTACTGTTGTAAGCAAGATGTTTCTAATTGTCTTGTTCTATTAGTAATATATATTTTCATATATTTTTTTTATTGGGTTTTTCGCTGTAGGATGGAGAGAACCTAGTGTATAAACACCCCATTCTTCCTATTTCACCTGAATTTCGTGTTAAGTAACGAAATTCAATGGCGCTTTTATGTTGCAGAGCTGGGAAACTATTGGATAATCGATTTCCAAGAATAAAGATCGAGCCCACACATCGTATTGTGTCAAAAATTGTCAAAATACACCACGATGGCTCAATTTTTTCTCAATTGTACATTTTTTTTTAAATGAACAAAAACAAATGTTTCATATTTCCACGTTCAATTTTTTTATCGCAGGTAATCGTTGCTCTACAATTAACGCTACCACTATCTCACTAAAAATAAATATATTATATAACTTCATATTTTGCTTGACAACTTGGTTGTAATTATCACCAGATTTATTTAGGGTGGTCCTTTGCGAGAGTCCAATACGTCTCACCCCATTGATGTCGAGGGCTAATTAGCGAAAGCGCAACCGACAGGGGGTGGGCCGTACGCGTGCCGGTTTACGCGCCGGTGCATTGATCGAACTGGTTGATGGCTGTTGTAATAATATGTTTTTAATTAGTTTGTGTGTATATAGGTTTTATATGTATTTATCAACAAATAATTTATCTCTATTCGTCACTAATTTATCTCTATTTATAATGTAAGTAGAGATAAATTAGTGACGAATAGAAATAAATTAATAACTGAGTGATGTGTCACTAAAAGACATTTTTTTTTAGTTTAATAAATATATATTTGATTATAAGTATAACTAAACCAATACTACCTAAACAATACAAAAGTATTTATATAATTACAAACCCAAACAATAGAGGAGTATTTTCTTCTACTTGTTTTGTCAATTGTAGACTCAAGCGCGGGGGTGTTGGGGGGTGCACCTGTTGCTCGACGCGGAACCTAATCCTTCCCGAGATGAAATAAACAGAGCATTGGCCCGGCTGACGTCAAAATGCATATCTCTTTTTCGAAATTCTACATCCGTTGCGGAGTTTTAACGTACAATGTGGTGTTTTCGGGGATATGCGGCATTTTCGAGTATTCTGTTGTAAGATTTATATTGTAAAGGATATATTGTTGTGTGTTTTTGTGTTGTACAAAGATTGGATTTTGGTTAGTTGAGTTTAATATAAAGATATAAAAGGTTTTGTACGTATGGACTTAGAAAATTGAAATTTTCCATGCAGGTATGCAGTTTTGGAGTTTAGGCGTGCACTAAGAGAGTTCGACGAGCCGAATAATTGTAATGCTTTAAAACAATATTATATAAATTGTATAAAATATTTTATATTTCATTAAAAAGGTAGCTCCTCAAAGTGTCTTACAATAAGCTTTATATATAAAGTTGCCAATGTGCTTGTGACATTCATGCCATCGATATGACTTATTTACTAAAATTGAAATTTGATGAATTGCTTTTATTACTATAATATAAGTATATTTTTAAATCGAAAAATATTATCAATATCTTTATTTCGCCTATAAATTTCCTATTTTTAGCCACCATTTCTCCGCCGCCATTGCATATATTAAGTATATTATAAACACGTTTGTAAATAAACAGTACTGACGTCAGCGCTCAGACTGTATTCGTGTCAATGTCTTCTAACGGAAATAAACAGATGCAGTTGGACAAAAACACTCGTATAAAAATAGTTTATTGCATTTGCATTCAAAACAAATTTATATGCATACATATATGTATATATGCAGAGCTTATTTTGTGGTGAACTTGATTTATAGTTTTCTATATTTATATATTTTTTACTAACAGATTTTGTGGTACAGTTAGGCTTAAGGCAGCTTAACCAATAATATCTATATACCTATTGTACTTGACTCCTCTAAAATGCTACTTCTTGTTGAACTCAGAGTTTATTATTGAATGCTAATGATGATGATGATGATGATGATTTAAATACCATTAAGGTGAAACATGAATATTATCTATTAGATTAGACAAGAGTGCTTTTTTGGGTCCCATCGCCCAACACACCACTTAAAGTAACAACATACCTGTCTAATATTGTAACTATGGGTGTTTTCTTTTTACAAAATGCAAGAAACATATCGAAATATTGCAAAACTTAAAGAAAATAATATTTCATAATGAGCGATGGACATGACAAATTAAGATGAGACTATTAAATCTTGCTAAATAATGATAAATAGGTTTTGGCTTACGTTTCATGTATTAATGTTAATGTTAACATTTTGTGCAAGTGTCAGTGCACCGTCCATGAAATTGCAACAGAATCGTAAATCTGAAATTATAATAAGAATTTCAATTTCGTTCAACATTTTAACTTAAATGAAAGTTGTTGATTCTCTTAGCGCTTCGTAACTCAAAAAAACCGGACACTTATATTACTGACTACATTGACTACAAGATCGTTTATCTCGAGATTTCGTGGAGGCACTTCAAGCTGAAGTTAATATCGAATATTCAGGTCTATGGTCCCTTGAAGTGCAGAAAACACCAAGCTTCTAAGTCAACGCATTGAAAGATGTGAAGTGTATTTATGTATCACTTTTGCTGCATTTTGCATTTAATCAAAACCTACAGAGTACTTTCCGTGGACCTACAGTTATGAAATTTGGCACGAAGTGAGAATATACATTGGAAATAAAGAAAAATCCGAAAAGTAAATAATCAAAGGTATTTCATAGAAAAAACTCGATTCAAGCTTATATTTGCGGTTCATTTGATACTTTCATGTTCATAAATATATTTTCATGAAAAGAACTGGTCAGGGAGAGAGTTTAATTTCCAAATTTTAGGATTGTTTGCCAACTGAAAGTACAACTTACAAAAGTCGACAAGCTTTAATTAGCGGTTTAACTGTAAAGGTTCTGATTTTACCTTTCGAGGTACGCAACCCTAAAACATTGTTGCTGTTCTTATTTCTTACAAATATAACTTAGAATGTGCTTTCTGACCAATAGTAGATATACGTAGATAATACGCAATGTCTCAAGTACGGGCTGAAAGTGAAGAACGGAACGTCTTAAGTCTAGATTTTCCATGATTACCGTGCTGTGCAGGAAAAATTGTTAACATTGTGATTGAGCACAATTTTTCGGTAAAATAGCTTTACTAAATCATTTTAAAATTATACCAATCAATCAAACAACTTGCTGTATTTGGGTCTCGTTATAATCAATCTTGTAATGGTAATCCTAATGGACCACAGTTTCATTTGGTTAATTAATCAACTAGTCTTTAGTATCTGACCAAAATGCTAAATAATATAGTTACTATGAATGTGAAAGAAATAACTTATGTTAGAAAATTCTAGAAAATATATATTTTTTGTATCGTATTTTGTTGTTTTTTTTGTAAGCTATAGCTACTGTATGTAGAAATATACAAAAATATAATAAGTTTATATTTATAATAAAGCTTGAAATACGCCGTATAATCAAAACTTATAGGATACTTCTCGAGCAATTACAGTTATAAAATTTTGCAAGTGAGTGAGAACTTTTAATAAAAATAAAGGAAAAAAAACCGAAAAGAAAGAAAAACCGAAATTGGTACGGAACCCTCACTGGCTGAGACCAACTCGCGCTTCATCGTTTTTTTATAACTAATACCATAATGTAAAATCAAGAACAATAGTGCATAAGACCGATCTATAGTCAGTGCTATAATTTAAACAAAAATATATAGTTTTCATTTGAACCGATGTAACAGCAAAAGATTCTTAGTTATTTTCTTTAAATTATATATTATACTTCCAAAGTAAGTGAGCATCTTGCTATACACTACTAATGGACAGTGAACTCAAAGCTTGACACGACAACATGTCATCGGAAATATCGCCGGTGTGCCGTCGTCGTCGCCACCGGCCCGTATCCGGCGCGGCCTCGTTATGTACGCTTTGGCGGTGGTTCTCGCATTGTGGCGTACATTGCATTTGGGTTATTGCGTACGGTCTCTACGTT